>CAUYQU010028174.1:0-18617 GCA_963574635.1 Cheracebus regulus
TCATAAAAATGCCCACTGTATAAACAAATGATTAAATCGCTATTTTAAAGCGCGGTGTTGCTTCAAACAATAGATAATTTTTTTTTTTTTTTTTTTTTTTTTTTGAGATGGAGTTTTACTCTGTTGCCCAGGCTGGAGTGCAATGGCACATTCCTGGCTCACTGCAACCTCTACCTCCTGGGTTCAAGTGATTCTCCTGCCTCAGCCTTCTAAGTAGCTGGAATTACAGGCACTCACCACCATGCCCAGCTAAGTTTTTTTGTATTTTTAGTAGAGATGGGGTTTTCCATGTTGGCCAGGCTGGTCTTGAACTTCTGACCTCAAGTAATCTGCCCCCTTCAGCCTCCCAAAGTGCTGGGATTACAGGCCTGAGTCACCATACCCAGCCAATGCTTTTAAATACATTTTTCATCACTCATACATTAACTACCCTTCCTATTAAGTAGGGAAACAATATATAAGGCTTCTAAGTCTGTCTTTCTAACTTGAAGAATGTCAGTCTAACCTTTTATAGTCCTCTTCTAGCACTTACAGTTCTGTGTAATAAACATTATAAATATAAAGCAGAGTGAGAAAAGGTAAAATATAAATGTGGAGCAGGAACAATGACTCAGCATGCTAAGTGCCTCAAAATGGCCCTTGCTGCTTAAAACACATTAGGACTTAAATTTTACACAAATACAAAACTGAACCAACTGTGGCCATTCATTACTACCTGTAATAATAACAGCAGTTATTTAGAAAAGCAATTAAATCCAGGAGGTGCAATAAAACCAATTTAAACACTCAAAAGGAAACGATGTCAAACAAAATAATTTATATATAAATATAAACACTTGAGTAGTGTGACTCACATGGTTTTGAAAGGGAAAAAATATCAGCTTAGCTTACATGTATATATATACATACACACATATCTACATATACACACCTATATACACGTATATATATGTGAGTGTATACATACACACAGATACATACTTATTCATTATTTCACCGAGATCCAATTACACTTACCGCCTCAGTATGAATAGGATGCACAGCAAAAAGCAATGCCGTTACAAAAGCAAGTCCACGATTCTTGAAGACAGTTTTATCACAGGTGTACATCAGCACAAGAGTCACTAAGCAGTGTAAAATTATATTTACTGCATGAAAGTAGAATGGGTTCATACCAGTCAAAAATATGTTTAGCCTGTAAAAAAAAAAAGATAAAAGAAAAAAACTGCATTTACAAACTCAACATAAACACAAGGAAAGCAGAGGAAATCCATCATTTAAAAAGATAAGCTATTGGATTAATAATTTTTAAATGATTCTCAATATTGGGTTAATTTTTATCTTCGGGTATGTATCACATTTTTCCTATTCAGAATTGTCCCATGTGCAGAAATCCATGCATATACAACACAATATTATTTCGGGGAACTTTGGTCTCAGTGAGAAGGCAGGCAAACAGGTGCTGAGCCTGTTTGTCCCTCACTCTGTGGCTAATGCAAATACACTCCCTTCATATTCTTGCTTTCATTGCTGGCTCTTCCTAAGCAACTGAGTGTTGAAAGTCCAAAGGGCCGTGGGTCAGAGTCACAGACACTGGAGATGAACAGAAACCATGAAACTACGATTGTAGTCACAGTTGGGACAAGTGAGACATGAATGTGTTCTCTCACCCATAGTGCCACCAGGAACCAGGTTTCCAGATTATGCATCTGGAAGCTTCATCTAGTTACCACCCCACAAAGGAAGCTTTAGGGAACCTACATGCTATTACCAGCTGCAGCTGAAATGAAAAGATGAGCAAAAGCATCATGTTCCAGAATGTGTATGAAATGTTTTTAACAAAAATTCCCACAGATCTCAGTACCTGATTTCTAAGACCATTGCAAAGAAACTGAGAGAGAACCACAAAGGGAAGGAAAAACAATTGTTCAACATTGTAAAAAAAATACTTTTATGAGACAGAAAAGCAGAATAGAGAGACTTCTGAAGCTTGCCTTAAATTTAATAAAAGGACATAATGCACCAAATTGAGTCTGTGGGGTTACAGAAAAAATACACGTGCACAATGTCTGGTTCTTTTCAGGGAGCATCAATGCTCTAAGTGGTCCTGCCTATAGCTGTCTGTACTCTAGTCCATTTTACCAAAACAGCAATCCCAGGTCTTCAATTCTCGGGCCTTTGGTCTGCTTCACTTATAGAAACAGCTCCTCTTTGCCAAAACAACTAAGAATGAAAAAGTCATCTTTAGAGATGACATACGCATATTCTAAATAATTGATGTAATTTATACACAGCTTTAATCTACAAAATTTTAAACATCTCAAGCTTTATTTGGACATACATACTTACTAATAAACTCCATTTTCACTCCCACTGAAGTAATCAGAGTCTTAACTAAACCTAGAAAAATGAATTGTATTGGATCCAACTCCAGGGCTCTGATACAAGATTTGTCCCAGCTGTATGTTGGCAGACCCATGAGTCTGCACACACTGCAGCATCCTCAATACAGGAACCTGGTGGGAAATTACCCATCCAGAGGGAAAAAGGAATAGGCAGTGGACTAGAGAACTCACAGGTCCAACTAAAGCAGGGAGACCAGCATGCCATTCCTGTGTAGGAACACACACAAGGCAGCAGGGCTGCTTGAAATCAGAAAGCTTGGGATGGGAGAATTGCTATGGGAGAATTTCTAAGGAAAGGCAAGACCAAGTGCCGGTCCTTGGAGTACTCGGATACAGTTCCTTAGGAGCCCACCCCTCTGAGGCTGATTTGACACTGTTTTCCACTTCATCAGGCTGAGCTTTCCAGACCAACTAAGCCATTCATTTAAAATTCATTCACATGAGTGACGATGATGAGAGAAAACAGGCAATCTCACATCCAATTAGTAGGTGTCCAAGTTGAAGGTCTCTTGGTTGGTAACATGCATCAGATGCTTTAAAAGGAATACATCTTTGACTGAAAATTCCACTTCCAGGAATTTTCGATAAGGAAGTAACCAGAAAAGTTTGTATAAAATACAAAATGTAGATAAAATATACACAAGTATATATATAAATACATATATATGCACATAGACATATAAAAGATGGAGAGTAAATGTACAAGAATGCATCTCACAGTGTAAATTGTAAAAATGGCAATAGTGAGAAAGGCAAGACATCTAACAAACCAAATCCTTGATAAATTTGCCTATTATCACGCATCCTAATATTTAGGTAATAAATTTGGATTGCAAATAATAGCACCATTTCTTAAAAGAGGACAAAAGGCTTATTTTTGCCAAGTATTTATTATTCAACCATTTGAAATCTAAAAAGCATTATTAAGGATGGCATTATTACCATATTACCATACTCTTATCAGGTATTTGACATATATCCCTTTCTCCTTCCAAAAAAAGTATAAAGGGCTGGGCTAAGTGGCTCACGCCTGTAATTCCAGCACTTTGGGAAGCCGTGGTGTGTGGATCATCTGAGGTCTGGAGTTCGAGACCAGCCTGACCCACATGGAGAAACCCCATCTCTACTAAAACATACAAAATTAGCCAGGCATGGTTGTGCACACCTGTCCTCCCAGCTGCTCAGGAGGCTGAGGGAGAAGAATCACTTGAATCTGGGAGGTGGAGGTTGCGGTGAGCTGAGATTGCACCACTGCACTCCAGCCTAGGCAACAAGAGTGAAACCCTGTCTCAAAAAACAAACTACAACAACAACAACAACAAAAACAGCATGAAATGGTAGGCATGAGTCACCTTTGTGGTTCATATGCATCATATCTGAAAATATCCAAGCACTATCCACGTTATTATTTCTTGAACTTAGTCAAGGCTTAGTCAACATCTAAAAAAATACTTTTCTGAGACAGAAATGCAGAACAGAGAGACTTCTGAAGGTTGCCTTAAATTTAATAACAGGACATAATGCACCCAATTACATCTGTGGGGTTATAGAGAAAACACACTTGAGAAAGTATGGCTCATGCATCAGAAGCTTTAAAAGGTACACACCAGAATGCCTGATGTTTGAAGTAAATTCAGTTAGATGCCAAAATATAAAATAAATTTCTGAATGAGGAGCCCCTGCAGTAATGACGTAATGGTGTGAAAGTCCCTTACCTGGAACCTAACATTGGTGAATCTAAGCTTTATCAAATCACCCTAAATCTGGAGTTAGGAGTATTTTTTAAATATCTAAAAAGATGGAGAGTGAATTCTCCAAATTATAAACAAGTGAGCTTGAGATAAAATGCTAACAAAAGGTTCTAGCATATCATACATGTGATCACAGAGAAAAGAATCTGATTCTGAGAGACAATACAGGTTCACAAAAAGGGGGTTCACTGATTAACCTCATAATTTAATAGAAAATGGGATGTGATAGATGCATTGCATCTTTATTTTAACAAAGGCATTTATCAAGATCTCCCTGCAAACAAGATAGCCTAAGACAGATTTGTAGCAAACACCAAGAGTAGTGAATAATCAATCAATGTCTCCTTGGACTGAAATCTTCAGTGTATGTCACAGCGTTCTGATATTACCTCTGTTCTGTCATATATATATATATATATATATACATATTTTGAGACAGTGTCTTGCTCTGTTTTCAGGCTGGAGTGCAATGATGCAATCTTGGCTCACTGCAACCTCTGCCTCCCAGGTTCAAGTGATTCTCCTCCCTCAGCCTACTGAGTAGCTGGGACTACAGGTGCCCACCACCACATCTGGCTAATTTTTGTATTTTTAGTAGAGACAGGGCTTCATCATGTTGGCCAGGATGGTCTCAATCTCTTGACCTTGTGATCTGTGGGTCTTGGCCTCCTGAAGTGCTAGGATTACAGGCACGAGCCACCGTGCCTGGCGTTTATCCAATATTTTTATCAAAGGTAATGAAACTATACAGTATATTCTTATCAAGATTACAAAATGCCTTTATGTGGAAAGGAGAGGTAATATACTGGAAGACTAACTGACATTCACAAAGAGTTTAAATGATTGAAATTGTTAACTAATTCTAACAGGATTAGACAGAATAGTGGTAAGAGTAAAAACTCACATGGGGATATACAAGAGAACAAAATACTTGCAGTCTAGATTAAAACTGTACATAGATAATTGCCTGAAGCTTTTATTTGCCTTCAACCCAAAGAGTTAATGTGTCTTGGTTATCAAAACAGACCAAACCAGACAGACAGGGAACTGCACAAGTCAAACAATTTTTATTTCAATTTACACAATCAGGTATTTATTAAATATGTACTAAATGTCAGATATGATTCAGGGTCCAGAGATACCAAGAGAAGTAAGATATGACATCTGTTCCCAAAGAATTAACAGCATAGTAGGAGCAGGCAAGGTAATTAAACAGCTAATTAAATGTTAAAGAATTCTGGCAATGGAAGAACCTACCAGGTGCAGAGATAGTGAAGAGGGAGGTATTCTACCTGAGGATGGGAGAGGCAAGATAGGTGGTATCCAATGTTGGGCAGCTGACCCTCAGAGTGGTTTTTAAACACAGAGCGCCTTCCCAGAAGAACTTCAGGATGCTAAGCGGGGAGGCAAGACCCTCAGAAATGATGTCTCTTGAATGTAGGTTTGAGGAAATGGAAGATGCTCAGCCTAGAGAAAGACGACAGAAATGATGCCAAGTACTCCAGGGGAAAAGATCTTTGGCATATATATGGCTATATCCACAGTGTTTAGTACAATGCCTCATTCATGATCATCACACAATATTCATTTAGATGAATGAATACACATGAATGAATGAATGAAAGTAATACTGAAGGAATGCATTTACTCTAAGTAGCTCCCTAGGGAAAAACTACAAGTCAATAAAGATGTTGCAAATTGGTTCCCAAAGGCTAAGTTTAGCCTGCAGGTTGTTCTGTTTCACTTTCATACCTCTTTTTTATTTACCAGCGTTTTAAAAACAGGTGGCTTCACATATAAATCTCCAGCTTTGGCCGGGCGCTGTGGCTCACGCCTGTAATCCCAGGACTTTGGGAGGCAGAGGCAGTTGGATTATGAGGTCAGGAGTGTGAGACCAGCCTGATCAACATGGTGAAACCACATCTCTACTAAAAATACAAAAATTAGCTTGGCATGGTGGCACGCACCTGTAATCCCAGCTACTCGAAAGTCTGAGGCAGGAGAATTGCTTGAATTCAGAAGGCGGAGGTTGCAGTGAGCTGAGATCATGCCACTGCACTCCAGCCTGTATAATAGAGTGAGACTCTTTCTCAAATAAAAGAAAGAAAAGAAAAATCCAGCTTCTCTTGAAATATTAGAAGACCTGACAACTCTGGGCCTACATGGCTAAATGGAAGTTTCTATGTGCCCATCCCAAGAGGACAAGGGCTCACAAACTGCCATAGTCTCTACTAATTCCTATCATACTCCTAACCTGAAAGCATTCATTTATCATTATGCACACAATTTTTTTTTTTGGTACAGTAAAGAGGAAAGTGAAATATTTCTTGAGCCTACATGACTACCACACATAGGCAATAAAACAGTCCAAATGACTGCTTGAAGAAAAATGGAACAAAGCATATTTCTGGAAGAGGAGAATATTCCCATGTGCCTAAAATGGAAAGTATTACAACATAACCTCACATCCACCTCACTTCCCTCAATTACTCTAAGATCAGCCTGACCCTTTTAGCATTTAAATTTTCAACTTTTAATATGCAAAGTACTGAGGCAGGCTTCAGCTCCAAATAGGAAGTAACACTGAAGCTAGTACACATTTAAACACTTAAAATTATATCAGGTACTTGGATAACTAGAAATGTCCACACAGAAGAATAATGACAACCTATATGAAACACCATCCAAAAAGAACAAGCTCAGGTTTTGTATCACCCTAAATGTATCCTTATGAAAGTACTTAACCAAGTTTTTTAAAAACTCATTAATTATATTCCTCAAATGTTTTGAGTATTTTTTCATACACTATAGGAAACTAATTTCTTTTTGTCATTGTATCCATCTCACTCAGCACACAAAAGATTCTAAATAAAAATTTCCTGAACTTACATTAAATTGACATGGGATCATCTTTCCCTTTTGACTCTAAGAATCTCTCATTTTACTTGATGTAGCCTTCATTATTCATTTAAAACCAGGCCAAGCAGTAGGAAATAAAATATTTTTTTCTGAAATAATCTTAACAGCCATCTCTCACTGTCTGAAAACCTTCCAGAGTTTGGCAAATATGAACTCAAATTACCCCTTCTCCATCTGAACTCCCTCTGCTTTCCTGTAAAACTGTCCAGAAAGGTAAGGCCATGAGTTCTCAGCCATCTGATGAGCTGGTTTGCAGCACTGCCATATCCCTTCCCAGGAAAGGGCACAGGATCACACAATCCGGCACCAAAGGGGGTTGCGAGGTGGAGAGAAAGGGAGAAGAAAGAGCCGTTGACTGCCCTCTGCCTCCTCACTCCCGCAACCTAGAGCTTAAAATAAAGACCGTCACTCTCTTTTAAGTTTCTTCTTTGACAATAGCTCTGGTTTAGGGAAAAAAAAAAAAAAAAGTAACAGTCTGCATTTGTGAAATAGAGACACAAACTAGCTAATATACTAGAGTCCTTCCTAAAAAGGACCCCAACTCTATGTCAATCAAATGGCTCTACCTCAAGGAACTGGCATAAGTCTGCAAACTGGGTAAGACATCATGACTCTCCATTGTGGTGACCCAAGCCTGATTCCTGACCCTGAACCTGGAGTTTTCCTGGAATAAAGATCAAGCAAAATTTTAGAGGGCTGCTCATCTGCTTCATTCCTAGGGACAATATTCCTTAGCCACCACCAATGGTTGCTGTAGGTCAAAATATTATGATTACCACTGTGTCCCAGAAGCCCATCATGGTCAAAGCATTCACCTTGTCTTTGGCAGCTAAGCTCTATCACTTGGTCTTTGGTACTCCTGGATCCCACCACCCCATGAAGCCAGAAAGTCCACCTCAATGGCAGCATCTCCCACATCACACCTGGCCTACAGAAGAGACCCACCAAAGAGCTTCTTGAAGTTGCAGGTGCTCCTTCACCAATGTAATTCTCAAAGTCTCAGAAAAGGGAAAGTCATCTGGCCCTCTCTGGGAAAACAATGGAGGCATGAGAGGGTGTGCATGCAGGTGGCATGTGATAAACGCATGCCAACATTCCTATCTCAATGAGCCTTTGTGCTCCTTTCTCTACATTACACCAGGGAGATTTTGGCATCTCAACCTCATTAAACATGGGTCCCCATGAGTCCCAGTGGTTCTCAAGTGTCTTAATCATCTGGTGTAGTAGCTGTAATTGTTGATTCTCTGATCCCATCCCAAGATATTCCAAGGCAACAGATCTGTATTAGGGCCCTGGGATCTGCCCCAAATAACCCATGTGATTCAAAGCCAGGTGATACTCAGAACAATGGGAGACAGGTCTCAAAGCTTAAGGAAAGGCTGCCAAGGTTGCCCATCTTGCCAGAAAAGCCCAAGTTTCTCAGCTGTAATGCAACATACATTCTTTTCCAAGGAAATACAAACCAGGGAAAAGAAAAAATTAAAAGTATCCCTTTATGATCTATTTCTGGTGTTTATAGTGATGGGTTCTCCAACACTTTCTGAGTAGGTTTCCACAGCCCAATGCTAAGCACACAGCACATTCTCCTGTCTTCCTCTATTACTGTTCATCTTTCTTCCCCGCCCCTTGCCATCATTACAGCTCTCAAATGCTTATAAGAGGTTTCCATAGTCTTCTTAGATCATTCAACCAATAAATAACAACATCTGGTTCTTCTCATTTTTCCTCTAAGGCAAATCCCTTTGGCCCTCAATCATTTTGGTTGCTCTTCTTCTGCATTCCCTTTAGTACCAGGAATAAATCAGCAAATCATCATCACTTAATGTATCTGAAGTACCAAATGATGTAATTCCCAGGCACCAATGCAAACAACAGTGCAGAGGGGAGATTGACACTCTGCAGCAAAAGCAAAATTCATGGCTTTGATTTGAGTCCAATGTATCACATCCTTATCTGGCTATGAGGAAGCTGCCCCATGGGAAAGCTGCTCCATGGGAAGCAAGGTTATTGTCACTGTCACATTAGTACTAGAGTAATAGTACAGCTATTAGAGTAATTGTACCAAAGAAAGGATAAGAAAACTGAGGGCAGGAAGATCAGTAAACATATCTGGAAGGAAGAAGAAAATCCTCAAAAAGAGAGCCAGCAAATAATAAAAATTAGAACAGACCAAGGCCAAATATTTTAGTGTTAACTGAGCTGTCAATTTTTAGCATTTTGTTTTCTTTTAAAGATGTGTATTTGGTGGAGTGCCTGTATGTATGCAGTCTGACATCAACTCCCCAGAATTAACACAGACTTCCCAGTTGAGGTCAAAGTCCTCCACAAAACTCCTCACACTTCAGACGTCAGTCACAAGTTCCCCAGGCCACTAGTACTTCTGACCACTGGCTACATAATCAGGGCCTCTTACAACTCTCTCAATTTTGATCATTCATTAGAACAACTCAGAGAAATCTGGAAACCCTTATACTTATGGTTATAGTTTTCTTATAAATGATACAAGTTAGGACCAGTCAAAAGAAGAAACCTATGGGACAAGGTCCAGGAGGGTCCTAAGCATAAATGTTCCGTTTCTTCAGGATGCTTCACCCTCCCAGCACATCAACCCATGATTGACTGATGAACCAGGGAAGTTCAAGCAAACTTCAGTGTCCACAGTTTTTATTGGGTGTCCCAAAATGCAGGCATGATTGATTGAATCACTGACCACATAACAACTCAATTTTCAGCCCCTCTTCTCTCCTAGGAGGTTGGGATACAGGAATGATATCACATGCCTTGCAGCTCCAATCCTCTAATCATATAATTGCTCTTTATACCACAGCCAGCCCTCATCCTGTAACCATCTATGAGCCCACCATGAGTCAATTCGTTTTTAATATAAACTTAGGTGTGATCCCAGGAGTCCATCATGAATAATAATGACACTCCTTTCACTTGGGAAATTCCAAGGGATTAGAAGCTTCCTCCCAAGAATCCAGGACAAAGACCAGAAAAAGTCACTGTCATGTTAGTTTCTCTGATAAAATATTTTCAGGTCCTTGTACTCTATTTGATCCAACAAGGCCATTCCTTATAGAAAGCATTGACATGGATGAATTTTAGGACCCTGAGATCAAAGTGTTTTGAGAACCCCCTATAATTCTGGATTTTGAAGGTACAACTGCTGTCTCTCACCTTGAACTTTGCAGCAGGCATCTACCAATCATTTGTCCTTCAATCTGCCACCCAAGAAGAGTAATATCCAAAAGTGCTACAGATCTTCAATCTCTACCTAAAGTTACAGTCCCGGCAAGTTACAATAGAAAGTCACAGTCATACCTTTCAGAATCTCTCAGTAAACAGAACCCACTGATATCCTCTGCATATATCTGAGGAAATTCCTAGTCTGCCTCCACTCTCTTTGAGAGAGAAAGAACAACGGTAAATTAGCCAAAAAGTAAACCAAGTAAACTTTTTCTCTACATTATGAGCATGTAGCCTTACCTTAGTATTTACCTGAAAAATCTGAGCATTCACAAAAATGATTTATTCATTCTTTAAACAATTAATTTATTTTTAATTGAGAAGTATAATTCCTTCTTTCAATGATTATTCTTGAGTCCCTACTTTGCAAGTCAGGCTTAGTTCTAGGTGCTACAAATAAACCTCACGGAGCTTACACTGTACTGAAGGGAGGTAAAAATCAACAATAAAAATGATGGCAGACAGCATCATTCAGAGGAATACTAAGGCAAAGCAGGGCAAGGAAACAAGGGTAAAACACAGAGGAGTGTTTGCTACTTTAGCCCACCTCGCCACCAGAGAAGGCCTCTGGGATGAAGTGACATTTATGCAGAGACTGAAGGTGGTGAGCACACAAGACCTGCACAGATCTGGGGAAAAGCATTCAGGAAGAACCATCAACACATGCAAGGCCTTTGGTAGCAGTGGGTTTGGCCTGTGCAAAGAACAAGGGCTCTGGAATGCTGGTGCAGAGAATGAGGTGGAGATTGGTAGGCTAGGGTCAGAGAGGTGGCCACTGCGCAGATCAAAAAGGATGCTATAGAATAAAAACCATACCTTATCATTTGGGAAAGGAACACTGCCATTGTGTGGGCATGATCAGACATTCCTTACCCCTCTCTTTAAGTGAGATGACAACAGATTCAAAGTTAGGAAAAATATGAATGTAGTTCCAAAGAAAGATAGAAAAGACACTGGTTGGTGATAATAAACTGCTTCAGAAGGTGACTTCCCAGCCTTCATTCAGGGACTCACCTATAAAAACCCTCCTGAGTCCAAAATTACATGCTTCTCACTTTCCATCCCTACTACACCACCAGACTGCAGTCTAACGCATATCCTACCAGACTGCAGTCTAACACATGTCCCGCCAGACTGCAGTCTAACCCATGTCCCGCCAGACTGCAGTCTAACGTATGTCCCGCCAGACTGCAGTCTAACGCATGTCATACCATATCATAATCACAACCTCCTCCTCTTGGAGCTCCCAAGATGACCTCAGGGCGGCAAAAATACATCCTTCTCACTTTCCATCCCTCCTACACCACCAGACTGCAGTCTAACGCATGTCCCGCCAGATCATAATCACAACCTCCTCCTCTTGGAGCTTCCAAGATAACCTTAGGGTGGCAAAAATTGTTCAGAGGCAGTTTTTCATTTTTCTTGATAAAATTTTTCTTGCTTCCAATCACATTTTCTCTTGGCTATTTCTGTCATTGAACATCCCAGATAATCTAGTCACATATCATAGAGAATCTTCATTTGCTTCCTATGATGGACTTAGAAAACAAACTTATCAGCCATGTAGCAACAGGCTGTATCAAATGAAATTCCACAGAAGTCAAACGAAAAGGAATAGAACCAAAAGGAGTATCACCATTTATTTAAGGCTGTGGGCATGAAGGTTAGTTAGTGTTTATTTCCATGGTTGGCATACTGTTTGTAACTAAAAGATGCAAACTGCTTCAAAAAACATTCAAGATCAAACATTAAAATGCTGCAAATTCCTACAGCTGCATATATTAACATATTCTGTTTTTTAGCTCTGATGTTTTAAACCACCCACTTTCACTCTTACGGTTCATAATACCATCAGAAACCCTTAATAAAATAAAACATTATAGCAAATATAATCTAATAGGCTAAACACACAGAGAGAGAATCAGGAGTTTAAAGTCCTTTAATTTGCTTAGTTTCCCCATCTTTAACATAAAAAAAATCATTGGTTCTTGCTAGTTGAAGCAGACTTCCATTTGCTTACTGAATGGAATAGCACTGTAAACAATTCAGCAATATCTTCTTCCCAAGGGAAGGGGGGTGTAAAATTAAAAAGCTAAGTTTCTTTTAAACCATTCAGGACCACTTTTTCCAGGGAGGTGTTATGAACATCATAGAGTTTGGTTCTGTGTCAATTCACTGTCTACAGAGTAGCTTAATTCATTCTTCTTGATTTCAGGCTTACAAACAGGTCATGGCCAGAGAAGGATAAAGAAGCAAAATCTTAAAAAGAAAGTTATTGCTACAGAGTCACAGATGTTTTGATTCTGTACCACTATGGTCCAAAAATATTCCTGCATGTCCTTGGGCATGATCTTATGAAAAGACTGAATCTGAGATTTGATTGGAAACAGAAATTCATTATAATTCTAAATCTACTTCAAGGAACACAAAGAGATGGTCATTTGTATCAGTTAGGGTTTGACTAGAAAAGCAGAACTACCAAAACTGATTCAGAAGAAGGGATGTGCTACAGGGATCTGACCTTTTACAATTGCTGGAGCTGGTTAAATAGCCTATGTAAGTGTGATGCTTCTGTGTCTATAACTCAAGTTGAAAGCCAGCAGAGCAGTAGGGCCATTCTGGAAGAGACAGTAATGGACTTGAAGGAGGAGGAAGCAAGGGCAAGCTGGAACCCACAAGGATGAGCTAAAATATATGTCTGGTTCCCACTGCCTTTAAGGCTCCAACTGTAATAACGCAAGTGGCGTGCAAAAAGTCTGGCACTCTTTCCTGCAGAGCTGCATAACACACCTGCACATGATTCCCAGTATCTGAAAGAGGAACATCTGGAAAGCACTGGAGGAGCTGAGGGTCTGGCTGCTGCTGCAAACCAACAGCAGGTTCACCAGCATTTCTGTGACAACCTGCACGAGGCCTGGCAGCAACAAAACATATGCCAACCATCTGAATGCGATCACAGCCACTTCACTTTCACCCTCCAAATCTTGCATAAATTTTTCTTATGGTTAGCCCTAACCCAGATCATCCTGCAAAAGAAATTCTAGGAAACATAGACACAACTTAGCTAAAGTGATGTAGTGCAAAGCCACCACATCTTGGTAAGCTGCCTTCATATTCCAATGTCCCATGCCATCAAAACTGGTAAAGTAGATGGTCTGATAACCCATTTCCTCATTTCAAATTTTAGCTAATTCCTTATTTGAAAAATATATATAATTAATATCTTTGCTACCTAAGTACCTTTATTATTTATTAGTACACAAACAAGCACCTTTATAGAAATAAGCATTATGCATCTATAAATTACATCTATTCTTAAGGAAATTTCTAGCTCTCAGTATGTGTGACATATATTCAATGAATCAAAAATAAACTTATGTTTTAATAAAACATATGTTTGGAGTTTTGCACTATGAAAGATCCTTTGAGAAGGACAAAAGACAAGCTACAGAGTGGGAGACAATATTTACCAATCACATACTTGACAAAATACATGTATCTAGAATATATAAAGAACTTAAATACTCAGCGTTTAAAAAAATACAGTTAAAAATGGGCAAAAGACACAAAGGCACATTTACCAAAGAGAATAGGGAAAATGGGCACATGAAAAGATGTTTAATATCATCAGTCATTAGGGAATGGTAAATTAATGCAGTACATATATAGGTGTGATATCACTACATACCTATCAGAATGGCTACAGTAAAAAACAGCAACAATACAAAGTGCTGGCAGAGATGCACAGAAACTGGATTACTCAGACACTATTGGTAGGAACATCCGGAAAACAGTTTGGCAGCTTCATATAAAGCATGTAAACATGCAGCCACCACATGACCCAGCAATTGGACTCCTGGGCTTTTATCCCAGAGAAATAAAAATTTATGTTTACATAGAAACCTGTAAATTAATTTTTATAGCAGCTTTATTTGTAATAGCCAAAAGTTGGAAACAACCCAGATATCCTCAACAGTTGAATGGTCATACAAACTGTGGTATATCTATACAATGGAATACAACTCAGCAATAAAAATGAATGAACTATGGATACATGCAACACCCTGAATGAAGCTCCAGAGACATGCTGAGTGAAAAAAGCCAATCTCAACAGATTACATACTATGTGATTCCATTTATACAACAGTATTAAAAAGACAAAATGATAAAAAATGGAGAATAGATTCATGGCTGTTATGGATTAGGGTCGGGGATTATGGATTAGGAAATTGTTATAGATTAGGTGCCCATGAAGTACCAAGGATTCTTGGGATGGAACTGTTCTGTATCTTGACTGTGGAGGTAGTCTCTGAAATTTACACATATGATAAAGCTGCATAGAACTAAATACACACTTAGCAAAATTAAAAAAAAATAGAAGTACATATAAAATGGGTGAAATCTGACAAAATGCTGTAGATTGCATCAATGTCAATTTCCTGGTTGTAATATTATACCATAGTAATGCAGCATGCGACCACTGGGGGAAATGGACAGAGCATAAGGAATCTCTGTATTATTACTTTAAACTTCATGGGAATTCACAATTATATTTAAAAACGTTTTTTAAATGGGTTTGAAATCTCAAAGTTTTTCACTTAAACAAGAATAATTTAAGATTCAGTTAAAATGGTTTGCACATATTTAAAGGGCCCCTTGAATTGTGTTTTCACTAAAGTAAAAATCACAAAGATATAATCTATGTGAAGTATCTAGGCCAATGCTTGGTTCACAGTGAATAGTTAATAAATGTGGCTTTCTGTCCTTCCTTTTACCATCCTGTAGAATTGTGTGGGTCTAAAGTCATTGATGTCCTCCAGAATCATGCTATTGCACTAGAAGATGCAATTTCACCTCGGGTGACTATAGAGAAAACTATCCAGTCTTATTTAAATCAGTGCATGTAAGCACAGAAAGACTACTTAACATTCTCTTTCTGAAGAGGCAGCTGTCTCTTTCCAATTAGTGCTGTGTTGCTCTTCTAGATTTGTAACTCAGTCTTCTCAAAAAAAGAGTGTATCTTTCATAGGCAGTAGCATGGTAATATACAGAGAGCCATGCCTCTTCAATACCAAGCTGCTTGTTAGAATCAATGACTACCACAAGAGTCCCTCAGCTCTCTTCCTCCCAATCCCCTCAACTCTCCTTTGCTCTTGTTCTGTCAACCCCTAGCTAATTTTCCTCTTAACTGATGGCCTTACCTCTTTGTCTACTCCCTCCACTCCTCTTTCTTCTGTGCCTGCTGTCTCCATTATGAAGAAAAATAAAACATTTTAGGGGAGGCGCGGTGGCTCATGCATACAAGCCAGCACATTGGGAGGCTGAGACTTAAAGATTGCTTAGCCCAGGAGTTCAACACCAGCCTTGACAACACAGGAAGACCCCATATCTACAAACAAAAATTTTAAATATACCTGGGTGGATAGCATGTGCCAGTCGTTTCAGCTACTTGGGAGGCTGTGGCAGGAGGATTGCTTATGCCCAGGAGTTTCAGGCTGCAGTGAGCTATAATCGTGCCACTGCCTCCAGGCTGGAGGATAGAGTAAGATCCCACGTCAAAATAGAGAGAGAGAGAGAGAGAGAGAGAGAGAGAGAGAGAGAGAGAGAGAGAACATAGAAAAGAGAAGAAAACATTCTAGAAAGTCAAGAAGTGAAAACACCCTTCCATACTCTCCAGCAAGCAGGCACAGGCATTTGACTCTGCCCTTTTTAACTGAAAAGTACTCAGACCTGTGACCAGGATGGTCTCCATGGCTATTAAAAAGACAACAAGCACATCTCATGTTGTGAACTTGCACACCTTAAATTAATCAACAATCCCGACTGTAATAAATGAAAAAGCAGGTCAATCTAGATGTAAAACATTTATATTAGTCCCATTTAAGGAGATTTTAAGAAACATCTGGGAAACGGAATAACGAGGTTAGCCGAGGTTATCTTTCAGCAGAAAGCCAGAACAGCGTTCTAAGAGGACAAATGTCTATACTATATTCTCTTCAGAGTCAAATGTGTAATTTTCTCACTCTCCTTAAAAACATTAAACTTTCAGGGTAAGACTTAAGTCAAAAGAACACGAATTGTTGCCGATTGCTATGGTTTCTTTTCTGAGTCATCAGAGACACCTGTCAAGAGACCTAAGCCTCCCAGCCAGAACAGGCTTTTCAAGCTGCCAACCCAGTCTCAAATAATCATTACCATTAACACAGGTTCCTATTACATCCGTTGGAAAAAGGCTTAAAACGCCGATAATACCGCACCAATATTATTTCAACAGTTTTGACGGGCGCATTAAAATGAGCTTAAATGCTGAGCCACATTATAAAGGGTTGAGCCAAGCTCTTGATGTGTAAGATAGCACTCCCCTCAGATGAGCACTTCTCTTTTTTCCTCTGAAACAAGCCTTCTTTTTAAATTCAAGAAAATACTCCACCCCACAAAAACCTGGCATATTCTCCCTTCCCTTTACAGTTATTCACACCAGAAATGCTGAATCATGACTCCGAGGTTGTAAAAGAAAAACTGTTTCGGCTGGGACCCCAGGATCCCTGGAGCAGCCTATGGTCTGCGTTCCTTCTCTCTGCACCTTCTACAAGTCTAGATCTGGAGCGGTCTGGCAGATTGGTGAGCCTCGAGGAGCAGCCACGGGTGCAAGACGGGGGCTAGGGGGAGTCTTCTGCTCCCTCTCCCGCTCCTCCCCTAAACCCACGCAGCCCTGGCAGCTCAAGGCTCCCGCCTCGTCTCATCTGAACGAAAACCTTAAAGGGCTGATACACTTCTCATCTGCAAAGCTGCCCAACAGCCTCCGAGAAATTCTCAACTTGGAAGCGTCGCCACCACCGCCACCCCTCCGGAACCCTCTGGGTCCGCGCTAGTCCCACTTGGTCACGATCCGGCAGGCGATGGGGTGCGGAGGCGGTTCCACCAGCCCGCTCCCAGCCCTGCCTGGAGAGAGGAGCCCGCCGAGAGCGCAGACACTTGAGAAACTCGATCCCAACTCCCCAGCCGGCGCCTCCCGAACCGCCCAGAGAGCCCAGAGGAGCCGGGCCCTGGATCCCAGAGCAAAGTGCCATGCACAGCCTGGAGAGGAGGGAAGCGTGGAGGGAAAGGGCGGCAAAAATGAAATGCCCCCAAGCCAGTCCCGCAACTTCTCCCGGCCCGAGGGAGGGCGGAGGGTAGGGGCGGCGGCGGCGGCTAGCGCGAGGTGAGGGACCGACTCACTTGAAGGTGAGGACGCAGAGCGGCCGGTAGGACTTGTGGCTGGTGTTCTCGGCCATGCCCTTGCCCCAGAAGTCGTTGGTGAAGATGCCCCAGCAGAGCGGGGCGCCGGGCCGCACGTCGGGGTTGTTCACGATCGCCCACACGTCGTCGTGCACGAACTCTCCCTGCAGGGAGCGGCCGTAGCACAGGCAGCTCGCCCCGGCCAGCAGCGCCGCGGCCCCGGCCCGCGCGAGCCCGCAGCCCCGCCGCCGGGCTGGTGCGCGGTCCCCGCCGCCGCCTCGGGCAGAGGTGGTCACCACCATCGCGCTGCCGCCGCCGCTGCTGCCCTGGCCTGTCCCGGGCGTCTGGCATCCTCCCCTACCGGGGCCCCGGCGGCGCGCGGCGGCTGCCCGGAGGGGAGCTCCGGCATGGTGCTGCAGCAGCTGGACGCGCCGCGAGCGCCCTGCGCTCCGCCACCGCCTGCGCCGCCGAGTTGGCCCAGCTGCAAATAAACAGCAGTCCCCCCGCCTCCCCCGGCCATCGCCGCCTCCTCCGCCCCACTGCGCATGCCCGCTCTCTCTGTCTTCCACCCCCCTCCCCCCAATCCCGGGACGCGGGCTGGTTCCCCGCACGGCCCCGCGCCCTCTGCCTCCGGCCCGCCTCGCGCTCAAGTGGAGCGGGTTTCGGGGCGCGTGGCTGCCCGGGAGCGGCGGGGAAGGGCACCCCGGGGTACCCGGCTGTGCTCACTCCCACGCCCCCGCCCCCATTGTTCTCCCCCAAATGGGGCTGGAGAGGGGCACATCTGGCGGAGCCCTCCCGGAGGGACCACGAGGTTTAGCAGGTGCGCAGCCTGGAACCCCCACCCCCACCTTCCACGGAGAAAAGTGCCGCAGCTTCTCGGGAACTTCCCGCATTTTCAGCACCCCGGACAACACCAGCGGCGCCCGCAGAGACCCTGTCCACCCCCCAGCACTCGCGTCCAGTCGCCGGCTTCGCGCTCTCCTGCCCGGGCTTTCTCTCACCCGCCAGGCGCTGTCTCCCGCAGACCCAGCCTCCGGCGGAGGAGCCCGCGGGGGAAAGGGAGCACCTTCCCCAA
>CAUYQU010028180.1:0-26359 GCA_963574635.1 Cheracebus regulus
GACACTTATGCGGCCAACAACATACGAAAAAATGCTCATCATGACTGGTCGTTAGAGAAATGCAAATCAAAACCACATTGAGTTACAATCTCACACCAGTCAGAATGGCAATCATTGAAAAATCTGGAGACAACAAATGCCGGAAAGGATATAGAGAAATATGATCACTTTTACACTGTTGGTGGGAGTGTAAATTAGTTCAACCATTATGGAAGACAGTGTGGCAATTCCTAAAGGATCTAGAAATAGAAATACCATTTGACCCAGCAATCCCATTACTGGGTATATACCCAAAGGATTATAAATCATTCTATTATAAAGACACATACACACATATGTTCATTGTGGCACTGTTGACAATAGCAAAGACTTGGAACCAACCCAAATGCTCATCAATGATAGACTGGATAAAGAAAATGTCGCACACATACACCATGGAATACTATGAAGCCGTAAAAAAGGATGAGTTCATGTCTTTTCAGGGACATGGATAAAGCTGGACACCATTATTCTCAGCAAACAGACAGAAGAATGCAAATCCAAACACCGCATGTTCTCACTCATAAGAGAGTGTTGAACAATGAGAACACATGGACACAGGGAGGAGAACATTACACATTGGGGCCTGTTGGTGGGGGTGGGGGCTTGGGGAGGGATAACAGCAGTGCAGGAACTGGGGAGAGATAACATTAGGAGAAATACCTAATGTAGGTGAAGAGGATAAGGAGGCAGCAAACCACCATGGCATGTGTATACCTATGTAACAATTTTGCAAGATCTGCACATGTATCCCAGAACTTAAAGTATAATAATAAAAAAGATCCCTGCAATTTCTGTTGTGTCTTTTTTAAATTCTTGTCATTAAAATCATTTGAGCTTCTATTTTTCTCAAGCATTTATCTCTTTTGCACTTTATGAAAGTTATTTTTGATTATTTTTGATTTATTTATTATTTTTTTCATTTGCATTAGCCAGAACTCCACTAATAAAAGACTAAACATTAGACATATTAGACATATATGTTTGTATAATGTTAGTCCACTTCCCTGGCCTTCCCAGGATTTCTGTAACCTGTTTATTATCTATTAAGTTGTTGACCTTGTGTGTGTGCATATGTGTGTGTGTGTGGTTATATGGATTTGATGTTATGCAATTGTGTGAGCTGATTAAACAAACAGTTTCTCTAAGGATGCTGTCTTTGTGTCTTGCACTAGCCCTTCAAGTTGCAGAATAGGAAATGAGGAAGGGAAGATTGATGTATAACCAGAAACAATGAGAATAAGCTGAAGCCCATAAGTACAAGGTGACCCAGTGAGAATGCACTAAGATGTTTCAATCTTTCTGCCTCTCACTTCCTTTAACTTTAGCAGATATAAAGATCCTGCAGGATAAAGCAGCACCCTGCATCATGGAGTTAAACATGGATTTTTTCCCAGTGGTTGGACTAGCTGAAGGAAAATAGTGAAGGGGAAATGAGAAGAAGCCACTGCAGGCTGATTGTAGCCCATGCCCAAAGCTGAGCCCGCGAATATGAAACTGGTGTAAGCTGCAAGTGTATTTGGTAGCCCAATCTTGGATGTGAAAATCCATCGCTTTTGCCATATGCTATTGTATAAGAACATTCCTAAATCCAGCCCATCCTGAGGAAAAGGGGAAAAAGAGGATTACGTAACAAGAAGCAGGAAACATTGAGGGGCATCTTAGGGGTGGTTTACCAATTGTTTTTCTGTTTCAAAACTGCACTGGTGAAAAAACCAAGTCTCAAATCTCAAGATAAGCAAATGTCATCAAACTATCAGGAATTATAAACCTTTACTATATTTTCATAACTTTAAAAAAACACAGTATGCAATGTTTTGCTTCTTTTCTTATACTATTATATGTTTTTCAGGTAAACATTAACAATAATAAAAATAAAGTAAGAATAGAAAGAAAGAAAATAAAAATTTGATTTGGCATTAGATAATATTCTTTTAAGTTCAATATAGTTTATATATCTTTTCTTAAAACAAATGGGCTTATTTCAGCTCAGGTCAATATTTCATGCTCTATGTAGAGAGTTCTCTATAAAAATTTGCAAGATACTCCAGGTGGCTTAACCCTAAAGATATCCGAAAGACAAGTATCAAGCAGGCTGTAACTTTCTTCATTTTTCTGTTTTCCTCTATATACGTAATGAGGACATCCTGAAGAGCATTCCAAGCTGTCCTGCTTTAAAGGCAAAAGCATAACAGCAAATGATTTGGGTACCTTGGAGACCAAGTGGAAAAAACAGATGTAGCCAAATACTACCTAAATTATCTCTGTATACGAGTAAACATTGTTATTACTTTTCTATAAAACATAAATCATTTTAGAAGTCATATATCCCTCTTTATCACCTTACTATACAAAGTGTCAATTAAACATATTTAGGTAGTTTGTGCAGCTATGATTTATTATCCTTTGGTGTATACCCATAATGGGATTGCTGGGTCAAATGGAATTTCTATTTCCAGGTCCTTGAGGAAGCACCACACTGTCTTCCACAATGGTTGAACTAGTTTACACTCCCACCTTTTATCCCTCACTCGCCTCCCACCCTTATCCTCTGAGCTGGCAAAGTTTATTATGATGATGATTATTATTATTATTTTATTTTTGAGACAGAGTCTTACTCTGTCACCCAGAGTGAAGTGCAGTGGTATGATCTTGGCTCACTGCAACCTCCATCTCCCAAATTCAAGTGATTCTCATGACTCAGCCTCCTGAGTAGCTGAGATTACAGGTGTGTACTACCACACCCTGAAAATATTTTGTATTTTTAGTAGAGACAGGGTTTTGCTATTTTGACCAGGCTGGTCTTGAACTTCTGGACTCAAGTGATCCTCCCTCCTTGGCCTCCATTATATCATTCTTATGCCTTTGTATCTTCATAGCTTCGTTCCCACTTAGGAGTAAGAACATACAGTATTTGGGTTTTCCATTTCTGAGTTATTTTATTTAGAATAATGGCCTCCAGATTCATCCAAATGGTTGCAAAAGACATTGTTTTGTTCCTTTTTATGGCTGAGTAGTATTCCATGGTGTATATATGCCACATTTTCTTTATCCACTTGTTGATTGATGGGCACTTAGGTTAGTTCCATATTTTTGCAGTTGCATGTTGTGCTACTGTAAACATGCCTGTGTATGTGTCTTTTTAATAAATGATTTCTTTTCCTTCGTGTAGATATCCAGTAGTGAGATTGCCTGATCAAATGATAGTTCTAGGAATCTCCACACAGTTTTCCATAGTGGCTGTACTAGTTTACATTCCCAACAGAAGTATAAGTGTTCCCCTTTCTCAACAACTGTGCCAACATCTGTCATTACTTTTTAATCATGGCCATTCTTGCAGTAATAAGGTGGTATCTCACTATGGTTTTAATTTGCATTTCCCTGATAATTAGTGATGTTGAGCATTTTTAATATGTTTTTGGCTGTTTGTATATCTTCTTTTGATAAATGTCTATTCGTGTCCTTAGCCGACTTTTTGATGGAATTATTTGTTTTCCTCTTGCTGAACTGAGTTTTTTACAGATTCTGGATATTATCCCTTTGCTGGATGCATAGTTTGCGAAGATTTTCTCCCACTCTCTGGGTTGTTTGTTTACTCTTCTGATGATATATTTCACTTTGTAGAACAGCTTAGTTTAATTTGGTCCCATTTATTTACTTTGGTTGCATTTGCTTTTGAGGACTTAGTCATGAATTATTAGCCTAAGCCAACATCTAGAAGAGTTTTTCCCATGTTATTTTCTAGAATTTTCATGATTTCAGGTCTTAGATTTAAGTCTTTGATCCATCTTGAGTTAATATTTTAATAAGCTGAGAGATGAGGATGCAGTTTCATTTTTCCTTTCCTTTCCATTTCCCTTTCCTTTTTTCTTTTCTTTTTCTGTCACCCAGGCTGGAGAGCAGTGGTGCAATCTCAGCTCACTGCAACCTCCGCCTCCTGGGTTCAAGGGATTCTCCTGCTTCTGCCTCCTGAGTAGCTGTGACTACAGGCACGTGCAAACATGCCCAGTTAATTGTTTTGTATTTTTAGTAGGTAACGGGGTTTCACCGTGTTAGCCAGGATGGTCTCAATCTCCTGACCTCTACTGCACCCGGTCCAGTTTCATTTTTCTACATGTGGCTTGCCAATTATCACGCACCATTTTTATTGAATAGCATGTCCTTTCCCTACTTAATCTTTTTGTATGCTTTGTCAAAGATCAGTTGGCTATAAGCATTTGGCTTTATTTCTGAGTTCCCTATTCTACTCCAATGGTTTACATGCCTACTTTTATTTCAGTACTATGCTGTTTGGGTAGCTACAGCCTCGTAGTATAATTTGAAGTCAGGAGATGTGATACCTACAGATTTGTTCTTTTTGTTTAGGATTGCTTTAGCTATGCAGGTTCTTTTTGGTTCCATTTGAATTTTAGGATTGTTTTTTATAGTTCTTTGAAGAATAATGATGGTATTTTGATGGGAATTACATTGAATCTGAGGATTGATTTGGGCAGTATGGTCATTTTCACAATATTGATTCTACCCATCCATGAGCATTGGATGTTTTTCCATTTGCCTGTGTTGTCTATAATCTCTTTCAGTAGTGTTTTGCCATTTTCCTTGTAGAGGTTTTTCATCTCCTTGGTTAATTATATTCTTAAGTACTTTTTTTCTTTTTGTCACTGTTATAAAAGGAATTGAGTTCTTGATTTGATTCTCAACTTGGTCATTGTTGGTGTATTGCTGTGCTACTGATTTGTGTAAATTAATTTTGTATCCTACAACTTTTCCAAATTCTTTTATCAGATCTAGGAGCTTTTTGGATGAGTCTTTAGGGTTTTCTAAGTAGAAGATCATATCTGTGAATAGCAACAATTTGACTTCCTCTTTTCCAATTTGGATGTCCTTTATTTCTTTATCTTGTCTGATTGCTCTGGCCAGGAATTCCACTACTATGTTGAATCTAAGTGGTAAAAATGGGCATTTCTTGTCTCGTACCAACTCTCAGGTGAAATGCTTTCAACTTTTCCCCATTCAGTAGGATGTTGGCTGTGGGTTGGTCATATATGACATTCATTACATTAAGGTACATCCCTTGTATGTCTATTTAGTTGAGGATTTTTATCTTAAAAGGACGCTGGATTTTATCAAATGTTTTCTCTGCATCTATTGAGATGATGATATGATTTTTGTTTTTAATTATGTTTATGTGTGTATTTGTGTTCTTTCAGACTTCCTGATGTAGGAATTTAGTGCTATGAACTTTCCTCTTAGCACCACTTTTGCTGTATCCCAGATATCTTAATAAGTTGTGTCACTGTTATCATTCATTTCAAAAATGTTAAATTTCCATCTTGATTTCATTGTTAACCAACAATCATTCAAGAGCAGATAATTTAATTTTCATGTATTTGTATAGTTTTGAGGGTTCCTTCTGAAGTTGAGTTTCAGTTTTATTCCACTGTGGTCTGAGAAGATAAACTTGATATGATTTTAATTTTCTTAAATTTATTAAGACCTGTTTTGTGGCCTATAATGTAGTATACCTTGGAGAATGTTCCATGCGCTGATGAGAAGAATGTACATTCTACAGTTGTTGGAAAGAATGTTCTGTAAATATCTGTTAAGTCCATTTGTTCTAGGGTATAGTTTAAGCCCATTGTTTGTTGATTTTCTGTCTTGATGATCTGTCTAGTGCTGTCAGTGGAATATTAAAGTTCCCCACTATTAGAGTGTAGCTTTCTATGTCATTACTTAGGTATAGTAGTAATTTTATAATTATTTGTTTAAGTTTATAAGTTTGGGAACTCCAGTGTTAGATGTATATAAAATTAGGATTGCTATATCTTCTTGTTGGACTAATCCTAATTCCAGAAAGCATTAAGAGCATGTGTTGTAAACTCAATAGACATATGAAAGACATTGTTTAAAACTTGAAATGTTGATTTTGCAGCCACTTCATTGTTCCCAAAAGGACACAGTGAAATCTTCTACATTGACATGTATATACATGCTTACTAGATGGCATCTTGTGCCCAGAATATCCTCAAGAGGGAGGAAAATTTACTTAGGCTGTGTAATAGTCTGTTATCACATTACTAATAAAGACATACCTGAAACCAGGTAATTTATAAAGAAAAGAGGTTTAATGAACTCACTGCTCCACATGGCTGGGAAGCCTCACAATCTTGGTGGGAGGCAAAGGAGAAGCAAAGTCACGTCTTACGTGGCAGAAGGCAAGAGAGAATGTGTGCAAGGGAACTCCCCTTTGTAAAACCACCAGCTCTCATGAAGCTTACTTACTACCATGAGAACAACACGGAAAGACCTGCTCCATTATTCAGTAACCTCCCACTGGCTCCCTCTCATGACATACAGGAATTATGGGAGCTACAATTCAAGGTAAGATTTGGGTGGGAACACAGATAAACCATATCAGCCTGTCACTGTGTCATCTCCAAAAAAGATTCTAATTTTGGTAGTTATTGATTAATATGGGTCCAAACTAACTTAGGGTGACTACACCTTGACATCAATACCTCAACATTCAGTAGGTTTGAGGATTTTTACCCTCAGGAAAGAAAGGCTCTGTATTAAAAATTTTTCAGGTCTTTTATTTTGTTCAAAGCTAAACAGCAATTGTATGTGCTAATAGGTAAAGGTAAGTCTCTGAATTTTTTGGTGTCATTTCTTGTTTCCTGAAGTCTTCTTCTGAAAACTGATCAGGTCAAGTGTTTGCTGAAGAAAACATCACTTCACTGATTTTGTTTGTTTTTAACAGCATCTTTTGGATTGTATGTGGATTTCAATTTTAAAGTAACACTTGCTCATTGAAGAATGCACAAGAAACACAGGAAAAATATAGAAATTTAATTTTCATAAATCATTCATCACCATTCATATTTTGATGTTTTCATTTTCAGATATATATGTGTATATACAAGTTATCTATCTGTCATCTATCTATCTATTCATATTGCAAATTCTATTTTGCAGCCTGCTTTTTATCCCTCTTAATTAAACATGGTAAAACAGTTTATTGAATGGTAAATATTCTCATACATTCTGATTTTTAACAGCTGCATAGTATTGAGTTACCGGGAAATGACTTACACAATCTCATACTTTGACATAGTTAAGGTATAGTTTTTCAATTTATGTTATCATACAATTTTCTGCAATAATTATTATATATGTAAATATTAGCAGCCAGGCTTGGTGGCTCATGCCTGTAATCCCAGCACTTGGGAAGGCCAAGGTGGGAGGATCACCTAAGGTCAGGAGTTCAAGACCTAGCCTGCCCAACATGCTGAAAACCCAGCTCTACTAAAAAAAAAAAAATTAGCTGGGCATGGTGGTCAGCACCTGTAATCCCAGCTACTTGGAAGGTTGAGGCAGGAAAATCACTTGAACCCGAGAAGCAGAGGTTGCAGTGAGCTGAGGTCATGCCATTGCACTCCAGCCTAGGCAACAGGAGCAAAACTGCTTCACAAAAAAACTATTTATCTATATAGATACATTAACTTACATCTCTGTTTATTAATTTCCACGTAATAATTAACTAAAAATAAAATTGCTATAAAACAAGACGTTATATTGATATTGTGGTCAAATCTGCATACTGTTTATTTTTTACTAAAGTAAGGGAATAAAACAAAGTATTACTTAGCAAAACATGCATTAATAATGAATACACTGGCCAGGCACAGTGGCTCATGCCTGTAATCCCAGCACTTTGGGAGGCCGAGGAGGGCGGATCACCTGAGGTCAGGAGTTCAAGACTGGCCTAGCCAATATGGCTAAACTCCGTCTCTAATACAAATATAAAAATTAGCCGGTGTGTCACGTGTCTGTAATTCCAGCTTCTGAGGGAGCTGAGGCAGAAGAATTGCTTGAACTGGGGTGGTGGAGGTTGCAGTGAGCTGAGATTGCACCACTGTACTCCAACCTGGGACACTGAGTGAGACTTCATCTGAAAAAAAAATACAAATATAATAATTCTTTGAATAAAGATGGATGTCAGGGTAAGAAAAATTGTCCCTTTTCTGCGTAAGTGATAAACCAAATCAAATGGAAAATTACTTCAGACATCGAGTTTTCTACTCAGTATGTTTCATTGTTCAGAGAAATAAACAAAAGTAATGATTCAGTTAACAAATTACTATCCAAATCAAAAGTTTGATAATTGTGCTCTCTTTTTAGCAAATTATAATTATAGTTAATCTGCATGGAACTTTTCTATTTGTCAAACATGTTACAGGTCTAAGCTACCTAAAATTTTCAATAACTCTTATGAAGACTATCCTCTGTTGTTGCTATTTAAGGGATATAGGAAAAACTGCAGCTTAGAAAAGCATTCATCCAAAATCAAGCAGATTTTTTATTTGAATTCTACCATTCTGATACTAGAGCCCCAAAAGAAGTTTATCAAATTTAAAAACACATCAAAAAGATAATACAGCACAATACAGTGATATTAGCTACAGAGATGTAAGGATGGTTCAACATAAGCAAATCAAAAAATGTGATACATAACATCAACAAAAGGAAGAGCAAAACCCATATGATTATCTCAGTAGATGGAGGAAAAAAATTATTATAATTCAACATCCCTTCGTGATAAAATGTTTCAGCCAATTAGGTAATGAAAGAACATACTTCATTATAATAAAGGCCATATAAGGCAAATGCATGGCTAACTTCATACTGAATTGAAACAAGACAAGAATGCTCACTTTCAACACTCTTATTCAACACAGTACTGAAAGTTCTAGCCAGAGCAATAAGGCAAGAGAAAGAAAAAAAAAAGGCATCCAAATTGGAAAAGAGATAGTAACATTGTTTCTCTTCACAAGGACATGATCTTATACATAGAGAAACCTAAAGACTCCATCAACAAACTCTCAGAACTGATAAGCAGATTCAGTAGATGACATCTTTTGGTTGTATCCCCACTCAAATCTCATGTTGAATTGTAGTCCCTGTACCCACGTGTTGTGGGATGGACCCAGTGGAAGGTAATTTAATTATGGGGCAGTTACCCTCATGCTATTCTCATGATAGTGAGTGAGCTCTCAAAAGAGCTGATGGTTTTAGAAGGGGTTTTCCCCCCTTTGATCCACATTTCTCCTTGCTGCTGCCATGTGAAGAAGAATGTGTTTGCATACCTTTCTGCCATGATTGAAAGTTTCCTGAGGCTTCCCCAGTCATGCTGAACAGTGAGTCAATTAAACATCTTTCCTTTATAAATTACCTCGTCTTGGATATTGTCTTTATTATCAGTTTGAGAATGGACTAATACAATAAGGTTGCATGAAACTAAATCAACATAAAAAAATCAGTAGCATTTCAATGTGCCAATAAAGAACTGAAAAAGAAATCAAGAAAAAAATGTCATTTATAGTATCTACAGAAAAATGGAATAAAATATTCAATGAAGGAGGTGAAAGAGGACAAACAAAAATAATGAAAAAGATCCCATTTTCATAGATTGGAAGAATTAATATAATGAAAATGACCATTCTACCCAAAGTAATCTACCAATTCATTGAAATACTTATTAAGATATCAATGCCATTCTTCCCAGTATTAGGGAAAAAAACCCCTAAAATTTGTATGAAACCACATAAGACCCCAAATAGTCAAAGAAATGCTGAACAAAAAGAACAAAGCTGGAAGCATCAGACTCCTGACATCAAAACTTATTACATGGCAATAGTAACCAGAACAGAATGGTATTACTATAAAAGTAGACACATAGACAAGTGGAACAGAATAAAAAGCTCAGAAATAAGTCCACATATTTACAGTCAACTTATTTTTGACAAAGCGGCCAAGAACCTACATTAAGGACAAAGCATCTTCTTTAATAAATGATGCTTAGAAAACTAAATAACTATATGCAGAAGAATAAAACTGAACCCATATCTCTATCTACAAAAGTCAAGTCAAGATGAATTTAAGATTTAAATGTCAAACTTAAAACTATAAAAATACAAGAAGGAAACAGAAAAAAAAAACTCTTCAGGACATTGGTCTAGGCAAAGATTTTATGGCTAATATTTCAGAAGTACAGGCAACAAAAGCAAAAACAAACAATGAGACTGTATTAAGCCAAAAAGCTTCTGCATTGCAAAGGAAGCAATCAACCAAGTAAAGAGACAACTCACAGAATGGGAGAAAATGTTTGCAGACTATACATTCAGTGAGGCACTAATACCCAAAATGTGTGAGAGACTCCAACAACTCAATAGCAAAAAATGAATGATCTGATTTAAAAGTGGGCAAAGAATTTGAATAGAATTTCTCAAAGAAAAGACATTCAAATGGCCAGCAAGTTTATGAAATAATCTTCATCATTCCGTTAATAATCAAGTAAATGCAAATCAAAACCAGAAGATCTTATCTCACCCCAGTTAGACTATTATCAAAAAGACAAAAAAAAAAAAATTACAAATGCCGGTAAGGATGTAGAGAAAAGGGAACTCTTACACACTGTTGGTGGGAATGTAAGTTAGTACAACCAGTATGGAAAACAGTATGGAGATTTCTTTAAAACCTCAGAACTACCAAATAACACATTAATCCCACAGCCGTATATTTATTCAAAGGAAAGAAAATCAGTATATTGATGCAGTATCTGCACTCCCATATTTATTGCAACACTCTTCACAATTGTTAATATATGAAATCAACCTAAAATTTCATCAACAGATGAATAGATAAAAAATGCGGTATACATACACAATTGAATACTATTGAGTCATAATAAAAATAAAATATTGTCATCCACGGCAACATGGATAACCCTGAAGGACATTATGTTAAGTGAAATAAGTCAGGCACACACAAAAAAATACTGCATTTCTAATTCATATGTGAGAACTAAAAAAGTTGAGCTTATAAAAGTAGAAATTAGAATTATGGTTATTATAGGCTGGGAAGAATAAAAAATGGGGAGTAGAGAGAGAGGTTGGTTAATACAATGAACAATAATGTATATGTTCAAAATCTAGAAGAGAGAATATTGAATGTCCACAACACAAAGAAATGATAAATATTTGAGGGAATGGATATGTTAATTCCCCTGATTTCATCATTATACACTGTATGTATCTATCAAAATATCACTATGGCCCATAAATATGTACAATTATTATGTGTCACCTAAAAATAAAAGGAACAAAATTAGAAATTTACTTATGTGACTATATGCTTATCATTTCACCTAATTTTTCTTCTGTGTATCTATACTGAAAAGTTAATTATGAGAGATAGAAGCAAAGACCTAGGTACAGAGAAAATCATTAGCAACTGACTTATATAGATTGATATTTATATAAATTGATCCACATTTCAATTTTTACCATTATCACCTACACAGCTTACCTTTATTGCAATTGCTATATCTGCTTTTCTCATTTTTTTAAATACAGAAATAACATATAATGTGTGTATACCTTAGATGTATAGCTTTATAAATTTTTACATATGAATAGTACCTGTAACTACTACTTTGATTTAGATTTCAAACAAGTTTCAAGACCCCAAATGGATCTATTATTCCTCTTCTAAAATATAATCAGTATTCTGGCCACTAACACAACAGCTTAGTTTTCCTTTTATAAAATCCGTGTTAATGAAATCATGCAGCATAGAATAAACATATTTTAGCTTTCTTAGAAACTGTCCAATTGTTTTCCAAAATGACAGCACAAATTTACTAGTAATGTAACTGACACCACATTGGTAACACTTGGTATGTCAATCTTTTTAATATTAGTTATTCTGTTGGTATACAGCTGTATGGCATTGTGTTAAAGATTTTTATCTCTGGTGATTAATTTTGCTCATTTTTTATTTGTTGTTCAGCTGATGAATTTGATAACCCATTTGTGGCTTTGGCGATTTTTTAAAAATGAGTTGTTTGTTCGTTGGTTTTAAAGTAGTGGATTTTGTTTTGTTTATGTTTTTATTTCTTTGGCTACAAATGCCTTGTCATTTTTCTCTCTTCTTTAGTATGGTTATTATTTTTTAATGTTATGTGTAATAAAGATCTTTGTATTTGCAAAGTAGTGAAAATATTCTCTGACATTTTCTTCTAAAAGCTTTATGATTTTAACATTCCCACATATATTTTCAATTCATACTGGATTTTTTTGTATATGGTATAAGATAGACATCAGTTAGTTTTTCCCATTTTTTTTCATTTACTCCAGCATCACTTATTGAATATCTAGTTATTTCCCCATTAAATAATAATGTCTCATTTATAGACAATCAACAGTGCACATATGTAGGTATATTTCTGGAATTTCTCCTAATTCCATTGGTGCTAATTGTGCTACCTTACCCTAATCTTATACTGCCTTAACTACTGTAGGTTTATGTAAAGTCCAGAAATCCAGTGGTGCAATTCTTTCAACTTTGTTCTTCATTAAGCTCACGTTAGTTATGACTTCCAGTACACTGTGGATTATGAGTATTGTGTTAGGCTACCCACCTATATTTTACAGTGGCTACCTGTCACCTTCCCTGCTAGAGAGAAGAGGAGATCTTTATGGCTTTTCACTATGAGAACTTGGTGGGAATCCTGATAAAGGGACATCCCTTAAGACGGCAATGGGAGTTTCACACAGTATAGTTTGTTCACACTCAACCTTCAGCCATTTATCAAAATTGCTACTTAGGTGGTTACAAATTTATGATTCCAGGCTAGCATATCTCAGCTGCTGTTCTCTGATTTTAGGTGGTAATCTGCTCTAAGAACTTAGTTTTGTGATGGCCATAAGAAAATTATTGCCTTTTAGTTTCTCTTGATGTTTCTTGTTCCCAGGATAGCAGTGACAACTTTCAACTCTATTTATTGGAGCAGAAACTGGATATTCTCTGCCAGATACATTTAATATGACAACTATTCTAGTCACACTCAAGTCTACTATTTTTCTTTTTTAACTTTTTTACAATTATGTTTTTATTTATTTCTTTTCTGTCACCTTCTTCTGGATTAAGTAGTTTAATTGTTTCATTTAATTTCTTTATTAGCTCTTTAATCACACTTTATTTGATTATTCTTTTTATTCTTTTATTGGTTACTCTATAGATTTAATTATGTGTCCTAGGTTTAGTCACACTATTGATTAAATTAGTTTATTTGCTACTTCCCAGAGAATATAAGAAACTTACCACATTATAACTTCATTTACCACTTCCTAATCTTTGTACTAAACATAATTGATATATATTATATACTTCATAGGACATTATTATTTTTCTTTTAATAAATAGCTAATATTCAGTTGTATTTATCATTGTACTTAAATGTCTAGTCTTTTTGTGTGAGTTTTGTGCTTTCATTTGTGATACTTTTCCCTTTACCTAATTTAAATAGTTTAATCCTGCTGGCAAGAAACTATTGAAAGATGTCAATTTTTTAATAAAACAAATTCTTTTTTTAAAAAAAAATTAATTACTGAGGAATGATTTATCTGCATATAATTCTGAGTTGGTAGCACTTTTTTTCTTTTATCTCATTAAAGATTGTCTTTGAACTTCCATAGTTTTTTTTTTAAGTTTGTCATCAGTCTATTATTACTTCCTATTAAATTTTTCTTTATTTTTTAATCTGGCTACATTTAAGATGTCAGCTTTTTGACTGCCATATGTTTATGTATGATTTTTTTGTATTTATTTATTCCGTATAGGGGTTGCTAAATTTTTTGAATCTGTAGGTTGATGTTTTCATCACATAAGGAAAATTATTGAACAATATTTCTTCAAAGTATATTTATGCTCAATGTTAACCCTCCTCTTTTTTTAGGAACTCAAAAATATATATTATATATTTAACTGTACCTCACATTTCTTAGATGCTAATTTTTGTTCTTTTCTTTCTACTCTAGATTTCTTCCATTCATTTGTCTTTTACTTTTCAAATCATTTTTTATTCTATCTCCACTCTCCTCTTAAAACCACCCAAGTTCTTAAGTTCAAATATTGTATTTTGCCATCCCCAAAATGTCCATATGACTTTTTAAATGGATTCTTAGTTGCCTCTAATGTATGATTGTAGTTATGCTGATGACTTTGTCTACAATATCCAGCATTTTGAACATCTTTGGTTATGATTTTATTGAGTTTTTTTCCTGTTTTTATTACCTGCTGCTTTTTCTTTCTTATTTTTTCATTGCACTGAACATAATGGAAAATATGTAGTAGATACATATTATGTAACTTTTATTGAAGGAGCATTCTGAAGTACACCCAGAGACAGTGGACCTGGGGGACATACGACATACTGAGACACCAGCTGGGGCAGCCAAGGAAGTCCTGGCATCACCCCTCCCTAAACCCAGCCTGCACAGCTCACATGGCTCCAAAAGTGATCTGTCAGACACTGATCTGTAAGACAATACAGTTATAAGCAAATCACTTTGTATCAAACTTTAGTTTTAGGCTTTGTTGAGTATTTCATTTTTTTCTCTAAAAATATGATATGGTCCTAATCTTAGATTATGCTTTTACTGTAGTTTCATAGTGTCTACCAATGTCTCTTTAACTGGGCATAGAACTTAAGCTCTCTCATCCAAGATGGAGGAATATAAATAAACCCAACAACTTAAGCTCTATCTCTCCAACACTATATAAGCTCTGAAATGTTTGCCTGGATCTCCAGCTTCCCAGTGGTTCTGCCTTCTAGATCTCCTGAAGTTTTCCCCTGTGGATGTGTAGGAGTTGGTAAAGACATTCAGAAGTGCTGTTTACAAAGATTTTTGGAGCCTCTTCCTTGCTTCCTTCTCTCTGCACCAGATTTCCCAAATCACAATTGTCTGGCCAGTTCTCAACACTAAATCTGTGTTCCCTGCCTGCAGAGACCTCTGTTCTCTAATTAACAGCCTATTTTCCTATACCACGTTTTAGAGCAGGGGTTGACAAATATGTTAATAGAGAATGTAGTTTGTTGATCCCTGTTTTCGTGGGTTCTCAGGACAAAAGCCAAAGTAAAAGTGAAGTTCAACTCTTATACCTCCCTTCTTTCAATAACTCACCTATTATCCAGAATATACAAAACAAACAACTAATTGGTTGGAAATATCCTCTACAGATTTCATAGTTTATTTTTTTAAGTGTGTGTGTGTGTGTGTTTTAAAGTGATTTGGTCTGATGTCATCTTATGCCATCATTTTTAGAACCAGTTATCTGATCTTATTATTATTTTCACATAAAGTTTGTAGTTAAACTATAAGAAAAAGTAAATATTATTCTCGCCGAATTTCTACATGTTCGCTGATTACCTCAAAGGAAGACATAAGATATAAAGTTTAGAGAGGGTAGAGAGTGGGAATGAAGGCAAAATAAAACAATAGGAGGGTGGAGTGAGTTCTTTTTCATACATTGTATTGCATCAACCAGAAAAGTTGTACAGTTCTGCCTTGTTGCCTCAAAAGATGAAGATCTGAGCAAGTACCACGTCCTTTTGCTCAGAGCTCTTTTATTTGTTTTGAATCATTTCTCATTTAATTAGCATCAATCTTACACATACTCTGATCAAAGGTAAATATAAATATCTCAGAGCGATAGGTGAATAATATGACGCTTGTATGAAGTTTGAAATTCTCTTAACTATTGCCCATTTCCATTAACATATATAATTGATAGAGGCTGTTAGGATCTCCTGATCTTTTTTTGTAAAAATATGTCTGCATTAGAGAGGGAGACAGAGCAAGATGGAGGAGTAGAAGGCTACACTGATCATCCAGCCCCTCTTCCAGAAAAACACAAGTTTTACAACTATGTACACACACACAAAAAAACACTTTCCAAAGAACCAAAAATCAGGTGAGCACTCATAGTATCAGGTTTTAACTTCATATCACTGAAAGAGGCACTGAGAAGATATAAAAAACAGTCCTGAATCTCAACACCATACCTCTCTGACCCTCAATAGCAGTTGTGTGGTTGCAGAGATTCTCTGAGTTCTGAGAGATTAAGCTCAGTGCTGTCCTGTTAGAGCTAAAGGAAAAACTGGACCAAACTCCACTGATGCCTGCCCATAGTGGGAGCATTTAAACCAGCCCTGTCCAGAGGGGAACCGCTGATTCCAGTGGTTCAAACTTCACTGCCCACAAACCTTACCACTTACAGTGTTCTGTGTTTTCAAGTAAACTTGAAAGGCATTCTAGACCACAAGGACTGCAAAAGCTAGATGAGTCCTAGGGTTGAAGTATGCCCAGAGACAGTGGATCTGGGTGGTATGTGACATACTGAGATAGCAGCTGAGGCAGCCGAGAAAATGCTGACATCGCCCCTCCCTAAACCCAGGCTGCACAGCTCACATGGCTGCAAAACAGACTTATTCCTTCCACTTGAGGGGAAGGGAGTTGAGGAGAGGACAGGAGAGGAGAGGAGAGGAGAGGGAAAACTGGGGAGGACTTCATCTTGCATCTTAGATACCAGCTCAGCCACAGCAGGATATGGCAATGGTTAGAGTCATGAGGCTCTTATTTCAGACCCTAGGTCCCAGACAACATTTTTAGACCCACCCTGAACCAGAAGGATACTCACTGCCTTGAAGGGAAGGACCCAGTCCTGGAAGGATTCATCCCCTGCTAACCGAAGAGTTCTTGGGCCCTGAATCACCAGCAGCAATACCTAGGTATTACATCAAGGTCCCTGAAAGAGCCTCTGAGACTTGCTGGCTTCAGGTGAGACTCAGCACATTCAGAGCTATGGTAGCTATGGTGCAAAAAACTCTTTCTTCTTAAGAAAAGCAGAGGGTAAAGTAAAGGGGACTTGGTCTTGCATCTTAGGTATCAGCAGACCTACAGTGGGTAGAGCAACAAGCAGCTGCTTGGGGTTCCTGATTCCAAGACATCAACATCCCCTCATGATAAACATCCTTCATCATATTCAGCATTCCTTCATGAATTCAAAACCATTTCATGGTAAAAGCCCTCAAAACGCCGGGATGAAAGAAACATACCTCAACATAATAAAACCCATATATGACAGACCATTCAGCTAGACCATTCATACTGAATGGGAAAAACTGAAAGCTTTCCCTCTAAGATCTGAAACATGGCAAGGATGCCCACTGTCACCACATTATTCAATATAGTACTGAAAGTACTAACTAGATCAAACGGACAAAGAAAGAAAGAAAGAAAGAGCATCCAAATTGGAAAAAAAGACAAATTATTCTTGTTTGCAGATGATTGATGTTATATTTGGAAAAACCTAAAGACTCCACAAAGAAACTATCAGAACTGATTAATTTGGTAAAGTTGCTGGATACAAAATCAACATGCAACAGTCAGTAGCATCACTATATTCCAAAACTGAACAATGTGAGAAAGAAATTTAAAAAATGATAGTATTTATGATAGCCCACATAAAATTAAATAACTAGGAATTAACCATATAAAACACTGATGAAAGAAATTGCAGAAAATGTCAAAAAATGGAAAAATATTCCATGTTCATGAATTTTCAGAATCAATATAGTTAAAATGTCTATACTACCCAAAGCAATCTACAGATCTGATGGAATCTCCATCAAAATGCTTATCACATTCTTCACAGAAATAGAAACGAATCTTAAAATTTATATGGAATCACAAAAGATCCAGAATAGCCAAAGTTATTCCAAGCAAAAAGAAAAAAGTACTGGAAGAATAAAATTACCTGACCTCACGTTATGCTACAGAACTATAGTAATCAAAACAGTACTAACATAAAAAATAGGCACATAGACCAAAACAGAATAGAGAACTCCGAAACTAATCCACACATTCACAGTGAACTCATTTTTGACAAAGGTGCCAAAAAATACACTGGAGAAGAGACAGTCTCTTTAATAAATGGTACTGGGGAAGCTGGTTATCCATATGCAGAAGAATTAAACTAGACTTCTATGTGTCACCATATACAAAACTCAAATCCAAATGGACTAAAGACTTAAATATAAGACCTCAAACTGTGACACTCTGAAAAGAAATACTGAAGAAAATCGCCAGGACATTGGTCTGGGCAATAATTCTCAGGCAATACCCCCAAGCACAGACAACCAAAGAAAAAAGGGCCAAATGAGATCACATCAAGTTAAAAAGCTTCTGCGCAGCAATGAATACAATCAACAAAGTGAAGAGACAACCCACAGAATGGGAGAAAATACTTGCAAACTGACAAGGGGACTAATAACAAAAATATATCAGGAGCTCTAACAACCCTACAGGAAAAGAAATCTAATAGTTTCTTCAAAAAAGAAGCAAAAGATTTGAATACACGTGTTTCAAAAGGAAGACATACAAATGGCAAACAGGCATATATAAAGGTACTCAACATCACTGATCATCAGAGAAATGCAAATGAAAGCTACAATAAGATATATAATCTCACCCAGGTAAGACGACTTATATCCAAAAGACAGGCAGTAACAAATGCTTGCGAGGATGTTGAGAAAAGGGAACCCTTGTATATTGTTGGAAGAAATGTAAATTAGTACAACCACTATGAAGAACAGTCTAGAGGTTCCTCAAAAAACTAAAATTTGAGCTACCTTTGATTCAGCAATCCCATACCCAAAATAAAGGCAATCAGTATATCTAAGTGTTATCTGCACTCCTATGTTTGTTGCAGAACTGTTTACAATAGCTAAGATTGAGAAGCAAGTGGAATGTCCATTAACACATAAATTGATAAAGAAAATGTAGTACATATACACAATAGAGTACACAGTGGAGTTCAGTCATAAAAAGGGATGGGTTAAGTCATTTGCAACAACATGGATGGAACTGGAGATCATTATGTTAAGTGAAGTAAGCGAGGCACAGAAAGACAAGCATGGCATGTTCTCACTTATTTGTAGGATTTAAAAATCAAAACAATTGAACTCATGGACAAAGACAATAGAAGGATAGTTACCAGAGGCTGAGAATGGTAGTGGAAGGTTGTGGGGAGATAGATATAGTTAATAGGTACAAAAAATAACTAGAAAGAATGAATAATACCTACTATTTGATCACACAACAGGATAACTATAATTAATAATAACAATTATGCATTTTTAAATAAAGAGTGTAATTGGATTGTTTGTAACTCAAAGGATAAATCCTTGAGAAGATGTATATCCCATTCTCCATGATGTGATTATTTCACTTGGCTTGTCTGTATCAGAACATTTCATGTATCCCATAAGTATATATATACCTAATATGTACCAACAAAAATTAAAAATAAAAACAGTGAAAAGGAATATATTACAAAATGCCTTCAGAGAAAGTTGTGTTCTGGAGCTTAAATAATATTGTTACTTAGGAAGAAAAGTTACCTAATAAAGTTTTTAACCTGAGGCTCAAATTTCTTGAATATTAATTAAATTCTTTTAAGGAAGACATTTTTCAAACCCAAGGAAATGAAAATAAGTGATACTTTTTCCTAAGTAGGTACAAAAAGTTGGAAAAAAACTACACAAAACTTATTTAGAGGCAATATTTATATCTCAAGTAATGTAGGTATTCAAACTCTGAGCATAATTCAGCCCAAATCCTTCACTCAACCTGAAGTGATGTTTGTAAATATTAAAAATAACACCAAGTCATTTGTATTTACCAGCACTGCATTTGTAAAATCACAAACTCTTTGCATGGAAATGTTCTTGATTTATATTTATCTCAAGTTAGCTAAATCCAACATGAATTAAAGAATTCAAATTGTCACAAATACACATTGTTAGTTGTAATTGCCCAAGGTATATATGCATGTAGAAGAAAGATTTGAAATAATTCCAAAATATTGCGTGGTTAAATTGCCCATAGAAGTACCTAAAATCTCCCTAAGTATGGTGTGCATGCCTTACTTATCATATAGCTAATGTTCCCACTCAAAATATAAACTTTTTAAATATTTGAATATATTTTTAGAGATATGGTCTCACTATGCTTCCCAGGCTTGTCTCAAACTCTTGGCCTCAAACCTCTAAAGATCCTCCTGCGTCAGCCTCCTGAGTAAAGGAGACAACAGGCACAAGCAATCTTGCCCAGCTTATAAATAAAAGTTTTAACATGTGAAATTAAAAACTAAAGAGCATCGAGGAAAGCTCTATTTGACATTTATTGCAACTGGTGACCTATGGACAGATAAAGTCACTTTGTACAGCAAGAGTCCCATGAATTGTTTATAAAAATCCTAACTGCTAACTAACACTTACTGAACACTTAAAACAGTGTCAAATGCTTCACATACATTATCTTTATACCTTTCTCTGTAATAACCTATCCTGGGCTAGCATAACTGACTCTATTTTAGCATCCTCCTTGGCATACCTCCCCACTACTATTGTGAGAAAAAAGTTCCCCTTTGATCATTGTGTAGAAGGATCCTGATCGCCCCACTTCCTGGTAATTGTATGGGCCGCCCTTTCCTCTAACCTGCTTTTCTGCTTCTGTAAAATTCCTCTTCAGCTAGGTACTACCCCCCTCCTCCGCACACCTAAATCAAGGTATAAAAGATAATCAGGCCCCTTCTCTTGGCTAGTAAAGGATTCTTAATTTGGAACTCAGAGCCTGGTGCATTCCTTCTAACTCGCTCGGTTATAACATCTCAATACATTATAAGTTATTATGTCCATTACGTACAAATGACGAGGGGCCCAAGATGGTCAAGTGACTCACAATTCTGAAAGCTAGTCAGTGTCAAAGCAGTGTCACTCTAGGTCTCTCAGTTAAAAGCCAAGAATCTCAATGCCTTTGACATTTTGCCTCTGAGCTAACATGACCGCTATGAAAAATTACTTCTTTTAGGTTTTATTTAATTAAACTATAAGCTCAGAAAGGCCGAGACCACTTCTGTTGATTATTTTATTCACTCATTTGTTAATATATTTAACAAACATTTATTTAATGAAGATCCCCTGGGCATTAGAAATTTAAAACAAGACAGAAAATAATTCCTGTATCATAAAAATTATATTCTAGTAAGGAAGATAGTAGTATAATAAAAAAATACACACATAAGATGTCTATTAGTGATTAGTTGTATGAAAATTATAAAATATGATAAAACTGGGATAAAATTTAGCTAGAGTGGTCAAGTGAGACCATTTTTGCAGAAGGAACATTGGAGTTTATAAATGTACAAGTTTCTATCAGCATTTTGAAGACCAAATTTCACATCTGTCATTTTAATTCTGATTAATTCAATTTCAATTTTTTCTCTCCATTTCTTTAAAATTACTTCAGATGAAAAGTCATAGTCCTCCTCAGATGGAAATGTATCCTTCTGTTGCTAACATTCTACTTTTTCATCACACTTATTGCTTCATTGTAAGAACATGTTTTGAAAAGAATGAGCTTCTATAATATTATAACTTCCAGGAAAAGGTGATTGTTTTACCCATTGCTTGTCCCTTGTCAATTCAAAGGACCTCTTTTGTCATTGTTAGCCTTGTTGAACATGGTGCTAATAGTGAGAGAAGAACAATCTGCTTTACTGGATGAGACATATCAATTCATGAGATGGTGGTGAGTTTCTTTCTTCCCTAATGCTAGAAAAAGTATTAACCAACCAGGTGAATTAGGGAAATGTATCAGAATATCCAACAGTCATTTGGGCTCCAACATTTTTTTAACTTTCCTGAATCGAATAACTGTCACTCATATGAACCAAATGCTTTCCTCATCTTTACCTTGAAATATAACCAAAAATATTTAGGCTAAATGTTTTTTAATCACAACATTTATATCACTTTCATAATACACCACTATGTTTACTGCTTGCTCACTTTACTAAGGCAATCTCTGAATTAAATTTTTGTTTGTAATATTTCGAGATAGCATCTGAAAACCTGAAATAAAAGCTCTCTATATAGAGGCAGTTAGAAACTTATCTTTCACTGGGGAGCATGTATCACTGAGGAGAGACTTTAATAATATTATTCTTTTAGAGGACAAGATAGCCAACAACTATTTGTAATTATATATTGTTCCACTATGGCCAACCTATGATTAAAACAATATGTGTATTCTTGTTACCAAAAAGGTACAGCACATTTTTTTTCTTTTGCTTCCTATTAATTGAAGCCATATAATCTCTACAGGAGAGAATAGAGCCATCTGCTCTCTCTTCTTCCTTTAATTAGTTTGTGTTGGCTTTGACAAGGTGTTACTGGAGATTTATTGCAAAGAATTTCTCTGAGCTGGAACCTAGGTTCTATTGTTTAAACATGGTCAAATCTGAGTGCCCTATGGCTTGTGTACATGGTTTTTCAATGGGCTAATTTCCAAAAGAAAGCTCAGAATCAGTAAAAGAGGCGTGACCCAACTGATGCCCTATTCAATGGACTCTTGCTGAAGGCAAGATTATGTTATCAGAACTCTTATTTTGTTAACTTTTTATTGTTATCTTGTCTGAACAATCAATACATCTTTCTAATTTTTTTTCCCACAGATGTTCAGTCCTCTTTCTCTAGGACTTTCTTTGTAAGCTCCATTAAGGAAGGTTGTTTAAAGAATAAATGTTTCCTGTTTCCCCCACTTGCTGTCTCTTTTAAATGTGTTGCTTTTCCTCCTGAGAATGTTCTAAGAATTAAGTTCACCTGGAAACATACAACCTACCAAGATTACATCAGCAAGAAATAGAAAACCTGAACAGACCAATAACAAGTATCAAGATTGAAGCAGTAATAAAGTCTGCCAACAAAGAAAAACTCAGAACCAGATGAATTCACTGCTAAATTCTCCTAAATACATAAAAAAGAACTAACATCAATCTTCCTCAAACCATTCCAAAACACAGAGGTGGAGGGAATTCTCTGTAATTCATTCTATGAGGTTAACATGACCCTAAAACCAAGACCAGAGAAGGTCACGGCAAAAAGAAAACTATAGGCCAATATCCCTGATGAACATAGAAGTGAAAATCCTCAACAAATACTAGCAGACCAAATCTAACATGTTAAGAAAATATAAGACATCATGATAAAGTGAGATTTATCTTATGGTTGCAAGGATGGCTTAATATTTGCAAATCAATAAACATGATGCATCACATTAACCGAATATAGGACAAAACATGACCATCAATAGATGCAGAACAAACATTTGGCAAGAATAAATCCCTTTATAACAAAAACTCTCTCAAGAAATTCAGCATAGCAGGATCACACCTCAGAGTAATAAAAGTATATGACAAACACGATGCTAAAAACCTTTCATCTAAAAACGGGGACAAAAGGATGCTCTTTTTCACCATTCCTATTCAATATAGTACAGGGAGTCTAGTAAGAACAATTAGGCAATAAAAGAAATAAAGCACAGACAAATTGGAAAAGCAGAAGTCAAATTGTCTATCATCTCAGATGGCATATTCTTATATTAGGTTGGTACAAATATAACTGCATTTTTCCCTTGATTTCTAGGAAAAAACAAATGACTTCACAAAAAACAACTTTTAGGACTGTTGAACAAATTCAGTAAAGTTATAGAATATAAAATCAACATACAAACATCAGTAGCATTTTTTATATCAATAATACAATAGATGAAAAAGAAATAAAGAAGGCAATCCTATTCACAATAGTTTTTGCAAATAAAATAGTATTTACAAATAAAATACCTAGAAATAAATTTAACCAAGAGATAAAAGATCTTTACCAGGAAAACTACAAAACACTGACAAAAGAATTTGAAGAGGACATAAACAAATGAAAAGACATTCCATGTTCATGGATAGGAAGAATAAATATTGTTAAAATGAACATACTGTCTAAGTCAATCTATAGATTCAGTGCAATCTCTATCAAAATACCAATGTCATTTTCACAGAATTCGAAAAAAAAAAAAACCTAAAATATTTATGGAACCAAAAAAGCAAAAGCAATCCTAAGCAAAGAGAACAAAGACAGACACATCATATTACTTGACATCAAAATTTATTACAAGGAGATTGTAACCAAAACAGTATGGTATTGGTATAAAAATAGCCACATAGGCCAATGGAATAGAGATCCCATAAATAAATCCAAAAATTTACAGCCAACTGATTTTTGACAAATCTGCCAAGAACATAAATGGAGGAAAGGACACCCTTTTTTATAGACAGTGCCAGGAAAACTGGATAACAATATTCAGAAGAATGAAACTGGACCCCTATTCACCTAGGCAAAGTTTTTGTGGCTAAAACCTCAAAAGCACAAGCAACCAAATGGACCAACAGCTTTTTATTAAACTAAAAAGCTTCTGCACAGTAAAAGAAACAATGAATGAAGAGACGACCTTGTAAGTGTGAGAAAATGTTTGCAAATTACTCATCTGACATGGGAATAATATTGAGAATATACAAGAACTCAGACAACTCTAAAGTAAAATAATAATAATAATCCCAATAAAAATGGGCAAAGAACATGAATAAATCTTTCTCAAAAGAAAACATACAAAAAACCAAAGTCAAAAGCAGGCATACAAAAAAATGTTCAACATCACATTCATCAGAGAAATGCAAATCAAAGCCACGGTGAAATACTATCTCAAACTAGTTGACAAAAAATAACAAGAACTGGTGAGAATGCAGATAAAAGGGAACTCATATATTGTTGGTACAACCAATGTGAAAAACAGTATGGAAATTTCTCAAAAAATGAAAATCAGAACTACCACACAATCCAGCAACCTCACTACTGGGTATCTATATATCTACATATATATAGATAGATAGATATATAAATATATCTATCTATAATTAAATATATATAAATATATATAATATATATAATTATATGTATAATTATATATATATACAAAATATATAATTAAATACTATTAAGTACTATATATATATAATTAAATATATATATATAAAATTAAATACTATTAAGTCATAAAAAAGAATGAAATAATGTAATTTGCAGTGACATAGAGAATAGATTAATAGACACCAGAGACAGATAAGGCAGGTGGAGGAGAAGAGGGATCAAGGAAGTTTGGGTATGGATACAAACCTACCATCAGAGAAAAAAAGTAAGTTCTAATGTTTGAAAGCAGACTAGGTCAACTATACTTAGCAACAATATTTTGTATATTTCAAAGGAATTAGTTGAAAAATCTTAAATGATAAACATGCAAGGTGATTGATATGCACCTCCTTGCAAAAAATAATAATAATAATAATGTGGTTTCATTTGCTTCCCAAGTAACTTCAGTTAACATATTCAGTTTTCTGGGGAGAGATCCAAGATGGCAGATTAGGAGCAGCTCAGGATTGCAGCTCCCAGTGAAAGTGCAGAGGGTGAGTGGATGCCACATTTCCAGATGGATTTTTATTACCCCCAGACCAGGAGATTCCCAGGCGGAGCAGCCCCACGGGTCACCAGTGCGGCTGTTTTGGCCGGCACGGCTGTTTCGGCTGGCGCGGCTGCTTTGCCGACGCTGCGGCGCGGCGGGTCTCCATACAAAATACACGGGTCTGTGCGCCCTTTCAACTGGAGAGTGGAGCTACGGGAAGGCAGATTAAAAAGGGGACTGAAGCAGGGAGCCAGCCCAGGAGATCCCCAGGCAAAAAGCGCTACAAATCTCAGCGCCGCTATTTCAGCCTGCGCAGTGTGTCCCCACAGGGGAAATCACACAGATCCCGGCGCCTTGTCAACAGGCGACTGGAACACCTGGGAGTCTACCATTCAATTAAAAAAACAAAAGGCTCTGAGACAGCGAGTCAGGTGATCAGGCTCGGCTAAAACAGCAATTGGAAGAGCTCTTGGTTAAGACTTTCGCAGCGGGTGCAGCTGAACCCGGGACAGTCCAGTTCTGTGGGGGAGGGGTGTCCGCCATTACGGGGCACTCCATCACTACAGAGGTAGTCCGCCATTGCGGAGGCAGCCTGCCGTTGCCGAGGCAACCCGCCGTTGCCGAGGTAACCCACCATTGCAGAGGCGGGCCACTATTGCCGAGGCAGGTCTAATTACACCCATATAAACAGGACTGCTGAGAAATTCACACGGCAGCTGGGCAGAGCCCACAGCAGCTCAGCAAAGCCTCTGCAGGCAGACAGGGACTGGGCTGCCTATTTGCTAGGCAGGGCAGCCCTGAAAAGAAAAAAAAAAGGCAGCAGTACACCGGAAACTCATAAATAAAGCCCTAACTCCCCGAGACAGAACACCTGGGGAAAAAAAGGGGTATATGAGTTCTGCTGCAACAGACTTAAACGTACCTGCCCAGCAGCTCTGACTGGACAACGGAGCTCACAACTCAGCACTTGAGCTTCTACAAAGGACAGACTGTCTCCTCAAGCAGCTCCCTGACCCCTGTATTTCCAAAGAGTCACCTCATAAAAGAGAGATCAGACTGACATTTGG
>CAUYQU010028181.1:0-16169 GCA_963574635.1 Cheracebus regulus
AACATGGCAAAACCCCATCTCTACAAAAAATATAAAAATTATTCAGGTGTGGTGGTCCTCAAAAGTTTTAAAGATTTCCCTTATGAAACATGGTACTTGGGGGGACTGAGGTGGGAGTATTACCTGAGCTGGGAGATGGAGGTTGCAGTGAGCTAAGATGGCGCCACTGCATTCCAGCCTGGGTGACAGAGGGAGACCCCCTCTCAAAAAGCAAAAACAGAAACAAAACAAAACACATTATCTTTGTTATTTCACAAAATTCAATAATGCACAAATTTCTGTTCAGGTTGACTGTCACCTGATTCCTGAATCTGGACTGATATTGAATAATCAGTCAGGAAAATACTGAATAATAATATTGATACTGAATAATAATCAGGAAAAATAATTTTTGTACTTCTTTTCCATTTCTATATTGGATAGCATTTTCTGAAGAGCTGAATAATACTGGAGATATTGGATGTCTTTGTCACGCTCCTAATGTTAACTGCTAAGACAGAAACTTTACTGTGATTTCAGAAAAAATGCTTAACATGATTATATGATAGATTAAAAGTGAAGTTATTATAAGGATAGAAGAAAACTGAAAATGAGTTCCACTGAGGGGTTATGCGTTTGGTATTTTTGTTCTACATATACCTTTTAATGTGTATTTAGTCAAATTAAATCTGCCTTTTCCTTTATGGCTTTAAGGTTTTGTACCACTCATAAAAAGGATTTCCCCATTTGAAGATCATAAGTACATTAATACAGTATTTTCTTCTAAAATTGTTATGGCTATTTTTTACATTTCAATCTTAGCTATGCCTAGAATTTATTTTGATATGTGATTTTTTCTGAAATAGCTGTCCATGTATCTGTAATTAAATAATTCACTTTCCCACTACTGCAGTGTTGATAATTTATGCTATCATTGATACTCTTAAATAACTAGTAGAGTTAATCTCCTTCTTTTAAGGTTTTTCAGAAATTTCATGATTTTTCTCAGATGTTAATTTCAGTTGTAAATAAGCCTTTTGATAGTTTATTCACTATCATACAAAGCTTATTAAAATTTTTTTATCATTACAACATTGAATGTATGAACAAGATAACTTCTTTTTATTTGGCTACTTTTATGCCCTTTGGTCAAATTTTAAAGTTCTAAAAATATACATGTTATTAAGTTTATTCTTAGATATTTTATAATGTTTTCAGGTATTATTATAAATGAGGTGTTGTTTTCCATGATGTTTTTATAACTGGTTATTATTTGACATAGAAAAATTTTTGATGAACTTACTAAGTTCTCTTTTTGCCAATAATATACATCTTTTCATTTATTCTTTTTTTTTTTTTAAATTTATTTGTTTTTAGAGACTGGGACCCCCTGTGTTAGGCTGATCTCAAACTCCTGGCTTCAGAGATCCTCCCACCTTGGCCTCCCAAAGTGCTGGAATTGCAGGTGTGAGCCAATCATTTATTCTTTTGAGTTCTCTACGTATGGTAATAATAATTTTTCTACTTCTTTCTCATTTCTATACTGGACAGCATTTTCTGAAAAGCTGAATAATACTGGAGATATTGGATATCTTTGTCATGTTCCTAATGTTAATGAGAATTTTTCTACCATCTCATCATTAGTCATGAGGTTCTTTATGCCTACTTTACTAAGATTTTATATCTTAAAAAGTCAGGTATATATATATCTATATTTTTATTTATATAATTAATATATTTATTTTTAAGAGACAAGGTCTTGCTCTGTCACCCAGGCTGGAGTGCAGTGGTGTAATGATATCTCATTGCAATCTGGAACTCCTAGGCTCAAGGGATCCTCCCACCTCAGCTTCCTGAGTAGCTAGAACTACAGGCATGGGTCACCAGGCCTGGCTAATTTTTTGTGAAGACAGGATCTCACTATGTTGCTCAGGCTGGTCTCAAACTCCTGTCCTCAAGTGATCCTCCTGCCTTGGCCTCCCAAAGAGCTGGTGTGGTGGGACTATTCCACCACACCCAGCCAGGAATATATTTTTAATCTTGTCAAATGCTTTTATAGCATATAGAGCCTTGAACTTTTTATTATTTTTTTACTTGACTTATAAATGTGATAAATATAAATATATTTCTTAACTTTAAACCAATTTTTGCATTCTAGAATCTCTTGACTTGGTTATGGTATAATACTCTTTAATACACTAGCCAATTATAGTTGCTAAAATCACACTTAGGATTTTAATGTCAATACTCATAAACGAGCTTGGTCTTTTCTTTTGAGACTCTATTTTGGTTAGATTTATGTATAAATATTATGCTGACTTTGCAGAACAAGACTTTCTTTTCATTGCCTTTTTTCCCCCCATGCACTCTTGGCAAATTTAAATAGTATTGAAATTAATCATTCCTCAAAAGTTTTAAGGATTTCCCTTATGAAACATGGTACTTTTAGGCAATTTAGGATTTTAGTAAGTTTCTCAATTTATTCCATAGTTATCAGACAGTGTTTTCTGTCTCTTCAGGGTTCAGCTTTGATGATTTTTTTTCTCCAAAAATAGTATTTGTTTTCAGATTTGTTTGCTTTAAATGGTGCAAAGACTTTGTTAGGTGCCTTCCTATTTCTCATTCCTCAGATTTCTGTTGATAGAAGAGAATATATGCGTGGGATATTTCTGACTGCTCTCTCACCCTTGCCACCTCTCCCCAAGGGAGGGAAGTGACTTGTCTGGCTGGTGAAACTGGGAGCTTAGCTGAATGCGAGTGGCTTGGCTTTATCTTTTTCAAAGGAGCTGCTCCTCAGAAATCACATGCTTCCTTTGCTTAGAGAAGAGTGGCCTGGCCCTATGGGACCTGACAGTGGATTGGATGATTTTTTATCCAAGTTCTCTGGAGTGTTGGGAAGTTCATTGCGTTGCAATTCTAAGCCTTGTATTCTAATCAGCTTAACAACAACAGGGCTGATTTTTGACCTTTATTGATTTAATGCTTCTCTCTTAGTTCTCCATAGTTACTCACTTGGGAGGAGGAAAGAGTGATTTTATTTGTTAGCACCTTCAAACCCTTAATATTGACTTTAATAGATAATGAAGGACTGGCTTAGGGACAAAATAATACATAGAAATGGAAACTTCTCAAAGGTCAAGTTGGGTAGTCTGGGACTGTGTCAGGACACCTAGGTATTTGAGAGGTGGTTTACAGCCACTACTTACTATGCCTGGTCTTTACCTGGCATGGGCCTTAGTGTAGGGAGAGAGAGAGGGCAACTCTGTAGCTCATTGACACTGAATGCTGCACCTTTGCTTTCACCAAAGCAAACAGCTAGGGTAAAAATTAGATGATCAGAAAAGAATCTTTAAGTTTCAGTTAAAGCCGATTGAACTTCAGTGTGCAGATTTTGTAAGTATTGTGGGTGCAGTGAATTTCTCTCTGTAATTTCTTTTCTCAGCAAGGACTGCAGAGAGCTAAGTTATATAAGAGCTCTCAAACTTAAATGTGAAAAAAATATCTCCCAGGGGGTCTTGTTAAAATGCAGGTTTGGATCCTGTAATTCTGGGGTACAACCCAAGATTTTGCATTTCTAGCAAGGATCATGCTGCTGATCTGAGAGACGCACATTAGTGAGGTGTTAGGCTTTGTTCAGCAGACATTAGATTAGCAGACCCCAGTTTAATTTCTTGTTATCTGGTTTTGAGCAGCATTCAGGGTGAAAGAGGCCATTTTGGACTCATGGAGCTTGTCACAGGCATTGGGTTCGGATTAACTCCCGCTATGTCGCCTCCAGTTGGTGCTGCATGTGCTAATCACATAAATTCTGACCCGGCTTCAAATGTCAGTGACCCAGGCTATCTCTTTACTATGCAAAAGTGGTAGATTTTATTAACAACAAAAAAAATTAAAAGTAAACTGAACCTTTGCTCTATAGTAAATATGTCATCTTCTTGGTTTGAGATGGAGAAACAATTCCGTGAACTTACTTCAAATTTGCAAGCTAAAGCAGGTGATTTTAGAAGGCTTGTGCCTGGAATTCTCCAAGGATCATATTTCTTGGGGAAATCAAGGAGGAATAGATTAGTATTTAAAAATATGCTTTCCTCCCACTACCATTAAAACAGGGATTATGGGCAAATGAAAGAAAAATTAAGGAAGACAGACTGATAAAGACTGCAGAAAGAGAGAGAGTTTCCTTCTCAGAAAAAGTGAGACCTTACAGGAAAGTCTAGTTACATATATGGAAAAATATATACTCATATCCAACTGCTTTTAAATATAGGCTTGCAAAAACAAAGATATTTTGGTATTTATCTGAATCGAGAGAGATTGCTAGAGAATAGAGAAATCTAGACAAGAATTAGAAAGAGCAATGTTCACATACTAAAAGCAAAGAAGGCCCAAGAGTGCCAGCATTATACAAGATTGAGAAAGAAAGGAACCCCCTTAAGAAGGAGGTTAAGCAGTTAAAAACCTTAGCTATACCCTGCTGAAAAGAACCCCAGTGGGGAAGAAAACAGTCCACTACAGGAAAAGCTGTGGCAGAATGATCATCACTGTAAGCCCAGAAGATTCAGAAGCAGAGGAAAGAAAGGGCCTTGAGGAGATCAGGACAGTTATTAGCCCTCATGAAATCCCTCGGGGCACAAGCTTCAGAAAGCCTCAGAGGCACTTCTGCTTGGAAATTGGCTGAGAGATCCCCTAGCAGAAACACATGTGAAGACAAAGAGAAAACTGTCCCTTGGAGCCAGGTGTCATGGGCTTCAGCAATCACATTGCAAGCAACAGCAGTAGCTGCCACAGTGTTGCTGACAGGTGTTGCTGAGTCTCTGGGATGTGACAGACCCCAGTGGCATGGATCAGATTCCATTAAGAATTAGTTCTGGGAATGTTATTGTTTTACATTAACTGCTCTAGGGGCTGTGGATTTACTTGAATTTTTTAAACTCTGGCAGGTGTGAGGCTGGTGCGTCATATTTGAGATCTTTTAATCCTTTGAACCTTCCACTTTTAATCAAAGGGAAAACAAAATCCCACAAAAGAAAACCAGCACACAGGAAAATGTTTTACAACAAATGTGGCAAAGGCTAATTTTCTTAATGCAAAAACACCTAAAATGCAGTAGAAAAAATGGGCAACAATATGAACAAGCAACTTACAGAAAAGAATATGGAAGCCTTTCAAGTAAATGAAAATACTCAACCTCATCTGTAATTTTAAAAATGCAAATTAAAGTAAAGTCCTTTTTTTACCTACTAGATTGGCAAAAAAGTTCGAAATGTGAAAATGCACTATGCTGAAGATGTGAGAACACAGGCATCGATCTATTTCTGGCAGAGTATAAATTGAAAAACCTTCTTTGGAGAGCAACTTATCAATATTAACAAAAATGTTTTAAGCCCATAGTCTTTGACCTAGCAATCCAACTTGTAGAAGAAAAAAATTACATGTATGCACAGAGATACAATGAGTGTATGTCTCTGGGTGTGTATTTTCCAAAGTGTTGTTTGTAGCCTGAGAGCAATATTCATCATTTGGAAAGTGGTTCAATATATAATGTGCATTCATATAATGAAATGCTATGTAGCCATTAAATGAGTAAGATTTGTGCTGATGTGGCTATAGTCTACAAGATAGATTGCTAATCAGTTAGAACAGTGTATGGAACACTGTGAATACGATGCCATGGTTTGTAGGGAAAATGTGTGGTGGTAAATTTATATGCATAAATGAATTGGATATGTTTTATTCTCTATTTCAATGCAACCAGCACCTACCCCTAACTCCAGCCACTGCTGCGATGACCCGTTCTCTGCAGGCTTCAACAAGCTTCACACTGGTGCACCATGACTATGCCTCTTCTCAGGCCTGCTTGGTGTACCATTTGCTCCTGCCTGTCTTAGTCAGGTCAGGTTACCATAACAAGTACCACAAACTGGGTGGCTTAGAAAATCCAAGGTCAAGGTGCCAGTCCATTTAGCTCCTGGTAAGGGCTTTCTTATTGGTTTTCAGAAGTCTGCCTTCTCTCTGTGTCTTCACATGACAGAGAGAGTGAATTTCAGTCTCTTCCTCTTCTTATAAGGACACTAACTCCATAATGGGGGCTCCACCCTCATGACGTCCTTAAAACCTTATTATCTCCAAAGGCCCCACTTCCAAATAATATCACATTGAGGGGTTAGGGCTTCAACATAGAAATTATGGAGGACACAAACCTTCAGTCCATGACACTGACCCAGAGCTTCTCTAAAGTTGCAGAGAGAGAGAGACTCTCACAGAAACCCATTCAACATTCATGCATTTTCAGTATAGAAGTGTAAGGAAATTAACTGGTAGGATACCCTCCATCAGTAAAGGACAGGAACCACTAGGTAAAGGTTTCTCATTTCACACTCAGGTGGACAATTCACAGTCACATTTTTTGAAGCTTTCCAGAAGCCCCCTCAGAATCCAGCTCTCATTGGTCACAGTAGTGGCCAATTCAATGCTGCATTTCGATATTGCCTTTTTTCTCTTAACTTGTTCAACTTCTTCTGATTGCTCCTCCTCCTCCTTGGGATCATGTTGTCAGACTGCCTACAAAAAAGTTTTGTATCAGCTCTGATTTCAGAAGAACCCAAGCCAATAAAATATATATGCTTGTATATGTATAAAATAGTAAATAAAATATGTAACCAATAAACATTATTTACCTCTTTGATGGAGACAGACGTATGAGAAGAAAATCCTTATTTTTAGCATATGTCTTTCTGTACTTTTGAATTTTTAAAAAGGTAGAGATAAATTACTGATTAAAAAGGATTTTTTAAAAGTGTGACATTTTGGATCACACCTTCACTCAAAACTTTCAGACTTTGCCACACTATTTTGACATTAATAATTGCTACAGTAAGATTTGAGGCCAGTCTCAGATATGTTTTTTCCACTTATCAGGGACTTACTATTTCTGCCTTAATTGCTGAAAGATTTATTCCTGAATTTATATTTGATATTCAGCAACTTTACAAAGATATACTTTGTGTCAATGTTCTGTATCAACATTTCCCTAAATGTAGGTACTTTTAGTTTGCACATTTTCCCTTTCATTTTAGAAAATGTTTATTCTGTTTTATCTTCAGGTTAATTTTTTCTCTGTTCCATGAATTGGGTTGTCACCTTCAAAGATTTCAATTATACTTGTGTTGAAATGTCATTGTCTTTCCATTCTGTTGTCTTTTTATTTACTTTATACATTTTCTTTTCCTTTGCATTTAGTTTGCTTATTTTAAGTAAGTTTTTTGTTGGTCTATGTTACTAATGGTTTTAGCCATATACGTGTGTATGTACACACACACACACACACACACACACACACACACGTATATTCAATCCCTTATGTTTCCAGCACTATGTTAAGCAGAGTAATTGGAAGCAGACAGCCAGATTTAAATCTTAGCTCCAAAACTTTCCAGTTGTGTGACCTGAAGCAAATCATATAGCTTCTCTGTGAGGAAGTTCCTATTTTTAAGTCTTTTCATCTTACATAATTATCTACATCTCTGAGTAGGAGATGCTTTCAAGGTTTGCATTTCATAATAGGCAGTCGTACAAAGTCCACTTGGCATCTTGAATTGCTGACAAAATGGTTTCTGGTGATTCCCATTTTTTTGAAAGTGGCTACACTCACTCTAAGGTTCGCTATTTTGGTTCTTCATTCGAGTCCTACTGAGAGGCAGTATAGTATAATGGCTGAAGAGTATGGGCTCTGAGATCAATCTGCCAGGTTCAAATCCTGGCTTTGCTCCTTCAGAGCTCTGTGTTCTTTGGAAAGCTACTTAGCCATTTGTACTTCCAATTCCTTATCTGTAAAATTCTTACCTTACAGTGATCTTGTGAGGATTATATGTGTAATGTACTCAAAGTATTTCAGCAGTGTCTGGCTCATAGTAGGCTCTTTATAAGTATTCAGTCTTGTAGCTACTATTATGTGCTCATTTTATTTATTATTTTTATAGTAAAGTTTTTGAACTTTTATTTGTTTAGATAGTTCTCCAATTATATTTTTCATCTTATATTATCCTATCATCTTTTTCGGCTGTCCTTTTCATTGTTTTCCTATTCCTCTTAAGAATAGAGCACTCGTAATGGTAAATTTTCTTCTGATCTATTCAGTTATGTTTTCTCCCAGAGTGGATTGTTTATGTACCTATATATTCTGTCTTTGCCTTTGTAAAAATGGTGACATCTTTTGCACAGTTGCCATGCTCTCCCTTTCTCCTTTCGATTTTTCTCACATTCGGCTTTGTTAAGACCTTGCATGTCTGTCTCATAAGTTTAGCTTGCAGGTAAAGTATATTTTGTTTTCTGCATCCTAGGGCCCAGAGAATGGATAATTCAGCAGTAATTTTATTTAGATTCACCTCTAGGGCCCTTTCTAATACTGTGGGGCTTTATCCTATGTTAGTAGGTAGTGTCTTTCGACTTCAGATCATTTCCCCAACTCAAGATGGAGCCTTGGAAACTCTACTTCTGACAGAAAAGAAATGATTTGTCTTAGGTGTTCATTCTCTGGCATCACTGTCCTCCCTCCAGCTGCCATTCCCACACTCACCTCAGCTAGTAGAGAAAAAAAGAAACACGGAAACATGAGTTTGGCAAACACACAGGTTTTCAAGTTAAGTGGCTTCAGGCAGGATGACTCTCAGTTGATAAGTAAAACTCTTTCTCCTGGGTCTCTTATTCCTTAGAAGTTTTCCCCTTACTTACCTGTGGTCTTCTAGTCTGCTATATTCTTGTTTATAGCTACATGCACCTACCGTGTTCCTACTTTGCTTCTGAGTTTCTTTCTAGTCAAAAAAAAATTATAGTATTACACTCTAGGAGGTTTTCCTGCTCCGAGGAGCTGTTGTGTGTACATGGTGGGGCACAGAGGCACTGCTACTTCCACACGGTTTCCTTGAGGATAATTATACCCAGCCCTCTGTTTACTTTTCTTCAAATGAGTGGCAGGGGTAGGAAGGGAAGTTTAGGACCTTTGCTGTTTCCTAAAATATTGCTTCCCTTCTTTTTTTGATTATTTCTGGTGGGTTTGTTTGTTTGTTTGCTAAATGCTATGCTTTTTGTCTTATTTGAGAGAGGCAAAGAGTAACGACAGAAGTTATCTTGAGAATGTAAGTTTTAAATAACCATAGTGCCCAATTTTCCACTTCATATATGTCTAAGGTAGGCATCCAATTTCTGCTTGAATATTCTCTATGATGGTCACTTATAATTTCAGTTACAGTCAGACCATTTTACTGGGGAAGGGGAAATAATTCCAATTAGTAATATTTTGTTTCTCTAAAATTTGGCCTGAATGCTGCCTTATTTTACCTTCTATGTGTTGGTACCTAAGTCTGTCATGTGGAGTTATGAAGAGTCAGTTGGATGGTTAAAGCATTTACACTTCTATATTTTAAGCTTTCTCTCCTCTGGGCCACTGGTTTTTACTCCTTCAATTCCCCCGTGTGCTATAATGTCACAATTGCTCATTGTTCTTCTAGACATATTGGTAACTATCTAGATATCAGATATTTTGTAAGCATCTAAATATCTAGATAATTAGGGTAAATATCTTTTAAGATGTTGTGACCATCGTGGAATACACCAGATCGAATGACTGGAAGAGGCAGATTACTCTCCTGGTGCTGAGCCACACGTGTTAGCAGTCAGCAGCAAGGAGGATAGGGACTCTCTGCAGGTGGTGTTGCCTGAAGAAACAGGATGAGGAGCTTGTTTCCGTTAGTGTTTTGCAGTTGTATGCTAGAGAATCTAACTCTGGCTGACTGTATTAGAAGGGTATTATGGATTTCACATAGTGTAATGAAAAACTGGAGAATCAGACTGGGAAGTAAGACAGAAACCGGGACAAAAATTAGATGTTGATTAAGGTATTACTGCTGGAAAGAATGAAGTTCAGCAGTTTCATCTGTCTTCACAGCACTGTTTTCAGCAGACAGGGTCCTAAGTGGATGCCTGATTGGCTGAGCTTGGGACACATGCCTGCTCCCTGGATGTACTGAGGCCATCAGAAGAAGGATCTGGCAGAACAAACCTCAGGGACCTCACCAAGAAGGCAGAGGACCTGGACTAACCATGGCATCCAAACTGAATATAGTTTTAGAGATAATGCCTACAGAAGAGACAGGATTTCTAGAAAATGGAAATGGGCCACTCTGGGCATTTACTGAGATGCAACTATAAACTGGTAAAATATAATTTTGTTTAAAATGATTTCATTTTATCCACAACATTTTCCTTTGAAGATCTGTGACACGCCGGGAACATTAATATTATTAAGGAGATTTGCTCAGTTTCACCCAAATAGAAGCTGTCCACTTTGGGATTAGATTCCAGGCCCACCTCATTCAACCTTCTTTTTCCCTCAGTCTTTTCTTGCAGGAATAGATAACTATTAGAGGTTCCATAATGGAAATGAAAATCTATGACAGCAGACTACGATCAACAAGGAAGCTTGGCATCCAGTAGTGAGATCATCCATCCAACTAATAAAATGAAGTTCAGGGGTTGATCTCCAATGATAGAGTTTGTGGGCATTAATTCAATAATGATTCATTTGTTTAATAAATGCCTACTGAATCTTTAATATGTGTCACCATACTGCTGGAAAAACAGGTCTAGTTATAGACATTTGTTCATTTTTTCAATTTATTCAACAAGTATTTATTGAACAACTACTATGTACCATATACTGTTCTTGGTTTGATGTGGAAAGAATCTCTGTTGTAATTTTGGGAATTTGCCCAACCTGCTCTTTAGATTGTGCTCTGAACTGACTGGTGTGCTCCCAAAATTTATCTGTTGAAGCTCTAAGCTGCAATGTAATGATATTTGGAGATGGGACCTTTGGGAGGTAATTAAGGTTAGATGAGGTCATGAGGATGGGGCCCTTATGATGGGATTAGTGCCCTTATAAGAAGAGGCACCAGAGTGCCTGTTTGCGCTCTCTCTCTCTCTCCCTGCCATGTGAAGACACAGTAAGAAGGCAGCTTACTGCAAGCCTGGAAGAGAACCCTTGCTAGAATCAGACTTCCAGTCTTCAGAAACATTAAAAATTAAACTTTGGTTGTTTAAGCCACCTAGTCTATGCTATTTTGTTCTGGAAGCCCAAGCTGACTAATATGGATGGAGTCCAGTGCTTTGCCTGAAGAAGGTACATCTCTAAAACTAAACATTTTGCTAATTGAAGCTTAATCTGAAATAATTAAGACTTTGAGCATGAAAATCTTAGAAAGAATCCATTCAGTGACTACCTTCATTCTGAATTGGCAGGCAGTCATTCTGATAGATCTGAGAAGATTCTTTTGACAATGAATTTCTCCAACCTCAGATATGTTGAAAAAGAAAATAAATATGTTAATAATTAACATAATGTAATGAACTTCAGTAGTAAATTGAGACTAGAATAGATTAGGGGCACCAGGAACCTTGGCTATAAAGTGGCAGATATAAACATAGTTGCATCAAAACTTGCTAAAGCGGTCAAGTGCAGTGGCTCACGCATGTAACCCCAGAACTTTGGGAGGCTGAGGCCTCAGGTAGATCACCTGAGGACAGGAGTTCGAGACCAGCCTGGCCAACATGGTGAAACCCTGTCTCTACTAATAATATAAAAACTAGCCAGATGTCGTGGTGCACGATTGTAATCCCAGCTACTCGGGAGGCTGAGGCAGGAGAATCCCTTGAACCCAGCAGACAGAGGTTGTAGTGAGCCAAGATCATGCCATTGCACTCCAGCCTGGACAACAAGAGCAAAATTCTGTCTCCAAAAATAAAAAATATAAAAACTTGCTTAAGCATTGGGAGTATTGAGGCCATATGTATCACTATTACATTTGGATGGTGGAAGTACCGATTTCACTTTGCTCATTTTAATCAATCTTAGTCTCTTTTCATATTTCATAATCAATGTCATTTTGATAATATAAAGTAAAATGTTTATAGTTCCTCTATTAGTGTTATTTATTGGAGGTACTTCAATACATAATTTCAATGAGTAACTTTATTGAATTACGCATGTGGAACCAGATCTTAATAACAACCTCCTCTCTCTAACCTGTAACAAATATGCTGTCATGGGCAAAATAATGCACCCTGCCACACATACACACACACACACACACACACACACACACACACACACACACACACACACAGGTGCTCACATCCTAATCCTTGAAATCTGGGAATATGTTATGTTACATGACAAAGGGGAATTAAGATTGTAGATAGAGTTAAGGTTGCCAATCAGCTATTGTTAAAATAGGGAGATCATCCTGGATTATACGGATGAGTCCAATGTACTTATAAGGATCCTTGCATGTGAAAGATGGAGGCAGATGAGTTTGTGTCAACATGTGTGAGAGGGATGTCATCTGTCATTGCTGGCTTGAAGATGGAAGGAACCATGAGCCAAGGAATGCAGGCAGACTCTAGAAGCTTGAAAAGTCGAGGAAACAGATTTATACCTAGACCTCCAGAAAGGAACACACCCCTGCTGACACTTTGAAATCAGCTCAGTGACACCCATGTTGGACTTCTAATCCCTAGGACTGTAAGATAATAAAGATTGGTTGTTTTAAGCCATTAAATTTGTGATAATTTGTGACAGCAGCCATAGGAAACATATACTTGCTATACAGTAATCCCTTGGTATCCATGGGGAATTGATTCCAGGACAACCCCCTCTCCCATGGATACCAAAATCTGTGGATGCTCAAGTTTCTTATATAAAATGGTGTAGTATTTGCATATAACCTATGCACATCTCTTGTATACTTTAAATCACCTCTACATTACTTAGAGTACTTGAAATACAATGTAAATGTTATGTAAATAGTTGCTATACTATATTTTTTAAATTTGCATTTTTTATTGCTGTATTGTTATTTTTTCTTTTTCTTTCTTTCTTTTTTTTCTTTGAGACAGAGTCTCATTCTGTCTCCAGGCTCCAGGCTGGAGTTCAGTGGCACAATCTCGGCTCACTGAACTCTCTGCCTTCTAGGTTCAAGCAATTCTTCTGCCTCAGCCTCCCAAGTAGCTGGGACTACAGGTGCCCACCACCACACCCAGCTGATTTTTGTATTTTTAGTAGAGACAGAGTTTCACCATGTTGGCCAGGATGGTTTCAATCTCTTGACCTCATGATCCACCCGCTTCAGCCTCCCAAAGTGCTGGGATTACAGGTATTTTTTATTTTTCAAATATTTTTGATCCTTGGTTGAATCAACAAGTGCAGAACCCACTGATACAGAGAGCTAGTATATGTATTTTGTCTTATACCACAAAGGCAGGTAGGTATTTGGTTAGAGAAACCAGCCAATTCAAGAACACGGCTATCTACCTCCTAGAATTCTGGTTAAAGACATTCAGGAATACAATATAAAAAGGTGGATCTCTCCAAATACCAATATTTACATCAGAAGAGATTTTGGTTATTCATATAATGATTGAAATGAAAACCACAAAGGCTGTGAAGAAAATATCTTTTTCTTCAGATGTAGAACAGCTTTATGGAAGGTTTAATGTTAATTCTGAATTTCAGTTTCTTCTGAATAAATGGATCCTTGGAACCCTTTTGTTGTTTATCAGATTGGAGGACATCTAAAATGAAGCATGATGGAAATTCCACCCATGAAAACAGATCTTTGCAAAATGTCATAGTAGTTATCCCTATTCTCAAGCCCTTATGCAAACATCCAGTGTAGGTTTTTTTGGTAACTATAACAATAGTATTTCCCATGTATCCAAATTGTGAGTCCTGCTTATCAGGAATAGTTGAGATAATAATAATGCATTGCTCCTCACTCTTTCTGGTGTCTTTAGATGGGCCTGGCTGTCCACACAATAGTGTACCTGGAATGTGCAAAATCTGCTGGAGGAGTTAATGTCTTATCTCTGACTCTTCTGATCCATCCTGTTGCTGTTACTTCTTTATTTCTTCAGTTCCTTCCTAGGCTCTCAGACTCACTTTTGATAATTTGCCTTTGTTCCTCACATCTTTGTTTCCTATGCTGTTAGCTAATGTATTTGGGGCACACTTTCCTGTTTTCCCTTAGAACTTTAGGACCCCATTTTGGTATTTGCCTTTATCTTAGTCTGCTTGGGCTGCCACAACAAAATACCATAGACTTCGTGGTTTAAAAAACAGATTTATTTTCTCACACTTCTGGAAGCTAGAAGTCCATGATCAGGGTACCAACTGGGTGTGGTTCTGGTGAGGGTTCTCTTCCTGGTGTACAGATGGTGGCCATCTCCCTGTGTGCTCATATGATTTCTTCTTTGCATGAGCAGGCATAGAAAGAGAGAGCAAAGAAGCAAGCTCTCTGGTGTATCTTCTTATAAAGGCACCAATCCCACCAGGAGGACCTTATCTTCATGACTTCATCTAAAGCAAATTTTCTGCAAAAGGCCACATCTCCAAACACTATCTCATTGGGGGTTAGGTCTTCAATACGCGAATGGGAGGTTGGGGACAATTCAGTTCACCACAGCCTTTTTTGTCTCATGAAACTTGATTTGAGGTAAAAGACAAGCAGAAGATGGCTTTCAAATGATAAAAGCTTAATCTCATTGATTCTGTCTTTAAGGAATATGCTGCCTTTATTGTTTTCTTGAAATTGATAGCAATGTATATTTTTAAATGCTTACTTGATTGCAATAACATTTAATATGAGATCTACCCTCTTAACAAATCTGAAGTGTACAATTCATTATTGTTGACTATACATAGAATGTTGTACAACAGACCTCAGAAGGTGATTCATCTTACTTAACTGAAACTCAATGCCTATTGATTAGTAACTCCCATCTCCTCCTACTTCCAGCTCCTGAACCACCATTCCAGTGTTAGTTTTCTAAGTTTGACTGTTTTAGATACCTCATCTAAGTGGGATCACGCAGTACTTGCCTTTCTGTGTCTGATTTTATTTCACCTAAAATAATGTCCTCAAGGTCAATCCATGGTGTTGTCTATTACAGAATTTTGTTCTTTTTTAAGGCTGAGCAGTTTTCCACTATACATATATACCACAATTTCTTTATTCATTTATCTGTTGATGGACATTTCTTTTCACATTTTAGAAATTGTGAGTAGTGTTGCAGTGAACACAGTAGTGCTAATATCTCTTCAAGAACCTGATTTCAGTTCTTTTGAATACATACCCAGAAGTGAGGTTGCTGGATGATATAATAGAAATATATTTTTAAGGACTTTTTAAGGTTTACTGTGACTCTTTACTAATTTTTTTTCTGTATGATCTTTTATTTCACAAATCTGAATTCTTCTACCAAGGGGATTTTTAGGAATCAAATTCCCATAGTTGGTGACAAACTGGCATATTGAAAATATAAATTAATTACATTATATGATATTTGAGATTTTTTCATCAGATATCATGTCAAATATCACATTAATATTCATTGCCTTTTTGGTATAAATCTCAATCTTAAATCAAAGTCTAGAAGAGACTTTGAGGGAAATTCTCTCAAATTGCATAGCATAGATCACACACACTTGATTATTTTATTAAGCTTCAGTGCCAATTGTCTTTAAGATCCAGTAGGGAAACAGAGGGTAGCATTCAAAGTTTGAGTTGTGATTCAAATTCAAGGTGTCCAAATGGAAACCTCTATATTACAAGCACATTTTTCCTACATAGTTTTATCTAAGATGGGCTGGAAGGTATCTGGAGACCTGCACAAATGTGTTTAGGGATGGCAAAGATAAAAGTCTCTGAGTAATGTGGGAGGAAGCCTGGGTGCTGATGGTGTGTCCTTGACTGCCGTGGTCCCACTAGCTTCCTCCTCTTGAGTCTGGCTGTGTTCATGGTTAATGTCAGGAGATCAGGCAGCATTCTATGAAATGATGAAGAGGATTTCAGATAAGTGAGAATTAAGTACATGAGATAGGCATTGCCTAAAGGCTGTCATTATTTGGTTGAGTGCCTGCAGAGGACAATCTGATCCTCCTGTAGCATTGTGGGAGTTTAACTGCGCCACTAAGATGGCGCCGACGGTCCCAGAGACGGTCAGATGACCGTTTGGCCTTTTGCCTTATATGGCTACCTGCCCATCAGGCGGCCTGCGGGCGGCGACCCTGGGAAGGAGCACCAATGGCACCTCCCCACGTGGATGGTCGGGATTGGAGAATGATCCCTACTTAAGAG
>CAUYQU010028182.1:0-19558 GCA_963574635.1 Cheracebus regulus
GTTTAAAGTCTATTTTATCAGAGACTAGGAGTGCAACTCCTGCATATTTTTGCTCTCCAACTTGGTAAATCTTCCTCCATCCCTTTATTTTGAGCCTATGTGTGTCCTTGTAGGTGAGTAGGGTCTCCTGAATACAGTACACCAACGGGTTTTGACTTTTTATCCAATTTGCCAGTCTGTGTCTTTTGACTAGGACATTTAGCCCATTTACATTTAAGGTTAATATTGTTATGTGTAAATTTGATCCTGCCATTTTGATGCTAGCCAGTTGTTTTGACCGTTAGTTGATGCAGTTTCTTCATTGTGTCGATGCTCTTTAACATTTGGACATTTTTGGAGTGGCTGGTACTGATTGTTCCTTTCTATGTTTAGTGCTTCTTCCAGGAGCTCTTGTATGGCAGGCCTGGTGGTGACAAAATCTCTCAGCAATTGCTTGTTCATAAAGGATTTTATTTCTCCTTCACTTATGAAGCTTAGTTTGGCTGGATATGAAATTCTAGGTTGAAAGTTCTTTGCTTTAAGGATGTTGAATGTTGGCTCCCACTTTATTCTGGCTTGCAGGGTTTCTGCCGAGGGATCCACTGTGAGTCTGATGGGCTTCCCTTTGTGGGTAACCTGACCTTTCTCTCTGGCTTCCCTTAGCATTTTTTCATTCATTTCAAACCTGGTGAATCTGATGATTATGTGCCTTGGGATTGCTCTTCTTGAGGAATATCTTTGTGGTGTTCTCTGTATTTCCTGGACTTGAATGGTGGCCTGCCTTACTAGGTTGGGGAAGTTTTCCTGGATAATATCCTGAAGAGTGTTTTCCAGCTTGGATTCCTTCTCTCAGTCACATTCAAGTACACCTATCAAATGCAGATTAGGTCTTTTCACATAATCCCATATTTCTTGGAGGCTTTGTTCATTTCTTTTCACTCTTTTTTCTCTAATCTTGCCTTCTCATTTTATTTCATTGAGTTGGTTTTCAATCTCTGATATCCTTTCTTCTGTTTGGTCAATTCAGCTATTGAAACTTGTGTATGCTTCTCAAAGTTCTTGTGCTGTGTTTTTCAGCTCCATCAAGTCATTTATATTCTTCTCTAAGCTGTTTATTCTCATTAGCATTTCATCTAACCTTTTTTTCAAGGTTCTTAGTTTCTTTGCATTGGGTTAGAACATGTTCTTTTAGCTCAGAGAAGTTTGTTATTACCCACCTTCTGAAGCCTGTTTCTGCCAGTTTATCAGACTCACTCTCCATCTGGCTTCGTTTCCTTGCTGGTGAGGAATTGTGATCCCTTGGAGGAGGAGAGGCATTCTGGCTTTTGGTATTTTCATCCTTTTTGCACTGGTTTCTTCCCATCTTTGTGGATTTATCTACCTGTGGTCTTTGTAGTTGGTAACTTTCAGATGGGATCTCTGAGTGGACGTCCTTTTTGTTGATGTTGAAGTTATTTCTTTCTGTATTTTAGTTTTCCTTCTAACCATCAGGCCCCTCTGCTGTAGGACTGCTGGAAGTTCACTCCGGACCCTGCTTGCCTGAGAATCACCTGCAAAAGGACAATGTGATTTGTAGTTAATTTCAAAGACATTCTTTGAATTTAAGAAATTTTGACTTTAAGTTTTTAAAATAATTTAGTCAGTCAATTCATCCCTTTGTCAACAAGCAGGAGGTAGGAGGGTCTAAGAAACAGATTTCCAATACACACTTTAATGTAAAAGAATCTGTGACATGTAGGTAGATTCTAAATTACTTTTGAAACATCCATTGCAATTTGCTTCTCTCTCTCTCTCTCTCTCTCCCCCGCCTTCTTTCTCCCTCCCTGCTTTCTTAGTATTGTACTGGTGCCACAGGTGGTTGTTGTGTATTACTTTACTCTATTAAAGTGAGGTCTTTAATAATTCTCAGATTTAAAGTGCTCTTAAAAGGAAAAATTCATTATCTTAAATACTTACTTGCTTTAATTATTTTTTTCTCCTCCAAGTGAGCCCATAAAATGTGCAATGAATTGATCCATTGTTTTTTGTATGACTTAGAACCACATGTGGTCTATGTGTGTATAGCTATAAATCATGCATTTTTATAAATACAAAAAAAGGCAAATTCAAATTTCTAAAATGAAAAGTTTAATTTTTCACCTAAAAGCCCTGCTATTATATGGAAACCATATTAGCAAAAAACTAAAATCTTCCCATAACCACTGATTATATGTGTGGGTTGCATTTTTTTGTATGTTATTTCTACCTATACTTGAGGCAAACATAGTAGTCTCAGAGATTTCTCAGCCATGGGGGAACATGCACTTATTCCACTTACAGTTATTCATTGAGTGCTCATTATTTGCTAGTAACTGTATTAGCAAAATAGGAATAGAAAAATGAACCATATCTCTTGCAACAGTGAATCATAAGATAATATCTGTTATTTGAGGCCATTGAAGTGGTTCAGATAATCTGCGATTGAAAATAGGAGAAGGATAAGGACAAAAACCAGGTGACACCAGAATTTAATGGACTAATAGAGGAATACTTTCAAAAAAGACTGGAAAGGAGTGGTCATAGGCGAAGAATAGAAAAGAGTGGTGTCACAGAAAAGAGGGAGCAAAAGATATTCATGAGGTACGTTCACTCGATTTCACAAAGATTTATTTTACTTTTCTTTCCTGTGTAATAAGAGTGGTATTTTAAAAACAATCCCCGATTTACATTACTTTACTGGAAGTGAGTTTCTCTCTACCTATACTCGATCTGATACTTCGGTTTCAGGGAAGTGTGTAGAGGAGATGTCAACTCAGGGAATCAGATAAAGCAATGGGAGCACAGCCAACCCTTCCCAACTCACGAACTGTGGTAAGAATCAAACAAAACAAAATGAGAGTAGAGGGATAGCCAGTGGGTGAGCTATGTAGATCCAACCTCTGGACATTGGCCTACAATGTGACACATGCATTAGATAAATGGAAGAGAAGCTCAGAGGAATGAGGCTTTGGAGAAGTAACTGATTTGCAAGGTGATTTTTATGCCAACAAAGAGCCTTGCCAGCATATCTATGAGGGATACGTGATGTGGTCAAACAGGGAAAACTCTAGTTCTCATTTTATCAGAATCATGGATGCCAAATTTAGAGCCAATAGATTTATCATGGGGCATGGCATGGTGTGGAAAGAACTGAACGGGTACAAAGTACTGCCGCAAATCCAAAGAAGGATGAGTCAGCAAAAAAGTCCATCCCAGTTTTGAGCAAACCAAGAAGAAATAGCCTGCAACTTAATCAGGTGGGCATCAGCAATCCCCAGTAGAACGAACTGGAGGAGGAGAGTTCATCCCTATCTCAGGTGAGAGCTCCGGCACACACACAACCATCACTGTAAAACCAGAGAACTGCTTTTTCCATCACCACATGGTCCTGAATGTCTCTCCCTCAAATCTCAAGTGTCTTACTGAAGAGCAGGGGGAAAGAGAAGAAATCTGAAAGTTCTAAGTTATTATTTCAAAGCGAATGAACTAAATCTAAAGAGACCCTTCAAATTATTATGTACTCTAAGTTTTAAACTAAATTATTCCAAGCCTCTGTCCCACAACTATTCAGTGGATGAGAATGACACGGCAGATCATAGTAGCTTTAGACAATGAGGAAATTGTATGTTTTTCTGCACAACTGAGGATAATGTGAGTAATTTTTCAACCAACCCATTATGCTTCATTTGTTTTTGTTTCTTATCAGTCAGTAGAATCCATTTTGCAAAGTTTACCCTTCCTTTGAAAAGAAGATGCAAATTCGGTGAAGTCAGATCTCCCTACTGTCCTACAACCATCCTGTCGTCAAGCACACGCATATTTTTTAAATTACAAAACTCCTAAAAATCTTTAATAACTGATGACTTGTGGAAACATTCTTAGCACGAGAGGTATAATTAGTGGCTATCAGCAATTTAGCATATGTTGATCATTTGGTATTTGGTTTAGTTCAAGATTGGGCACAATGTGTATAAAAGTTTTGTCAGAGGTAGAAGAAGGGTGGTCTGATGTATGGAATAGTTAGAACATTGAGGTAAGAGCATCCAGTTGAAGCACAGGAGATTCAAGTGGGGAGAAATTTCAAAACATAGGATATACCTACATTTGGCCAGGAGTCATGGTTCATGCCTGTAATCCCAGCAGTTTGCGAGGTCAAGGCAGGCACATCACTTGAGGTCAGCAGTTTGAGACCTGCCTGGCCAACATGACAAAACCCCATTTCTACTAAAAATGCAAAAATTAGCCAAGTGTGGTGGTATGCACATGTAGTCCCAGCTTCTCAGGAGGCTGAGGAAGGAGAATCACTGGAACCCTGGAGATGGAGGTTACAGTGACCTGAGATCTTACCACTGCCCTCCAGCCTGGGTGACAGAGCAAGACTATCAGAAGAAGAAGAGAGAAGAAAGAAGAAGAAGGAGAAGGAGAAGGGGAGGTGGTAGAAAGAGAAAGAAAGAGAAAAAGAAAGAAAGAAAGAAGAAAGAAAGAAAGAAAGAAAAAGAGAAAGAAAGAAAAAAGAAAGAAAGAAAGAAGAAAGAAAGAAAGAAAAGAGAGAGGGAGGGAGGGAGGGAGAAAGAAAGAAAGAAAGAGAAAGAAAGAAAGAAAAAGAGAAAGGGAAGGAAGGAAGGAAGGAAGGAAGGAAGGAAGGAAGGAAGGAAGGAAGGAAGGAAGGAGGAAGGACACACAGATTTTAATCACATATGATGTTCCACTGGACTCTCACACCAACCTCAAGATGTGTTATTATCTCTGTTTTACTGAGTCAAAACCCAAGATTCCAAGTGATAAAGTGACTTTTCCAGGATCACATCACATTAAGTCCAAGAATCAGGCCTTGCATCCAAGTCTTCTTCCTACATGTCCATTTCTCTTGCCACTACAATTACAGTAGCAACTTTTCAAGCATTATAATTTTACACACACCCAGCTCCATGTTTTGGTCTATCCAGAACAAGCACAAAATCTTTTTAAAAAATGGCCCATCAATTTTTGAGATTGTAAACATTTCAGCTCATGCAATCCAATCTAATCTCTCTAGCTCTGTTTATTAGTAATATTTGTACTTGCTAACATATGCTTAAAATCTAGGATCAGTGTCTTTGAAATGCTTTTAGTAAAAAAATATGATTTCAGTTTGTCTAAAAGTAAGGAAAAAGATGATAAGTAAGGAAATAAGGGAAAAGTAAAAGGGAAGACAGGGAAAACTATCTGCATTTTAGACTTCTTTAAATGAACAAAGCAAATGCAATATAATAATGAATATCAATTAATAATGACTCAAAGAACATTCAGTTGTATTTGAATGTATAAAAATACAAGATAGAAAAAATACAAGATATCTCAGTAGAGATTAAAGAGGATAATAAAAATGCATTTTTTTCTGGTTGTAAGAAATAATATTTTTGCCTTCATAGTTCAATAAAAATAGGACTTTTATTACTGTGCAATGGGCATTTAATGGTAAATGCCTTTGGAGAAAATACCCAATAATTATTACATGAAGAGAACATCTCCAAGGAAGAAGAAAACACAGAATTAAGAAAGAAGGTTAGACATGAAAGCTATTCTCATGTGGCTAATAATAGAAGATATCTAAATTAAAGATGGGGGAAAAGAGGGATAATACCAATGACATTTATTTTTATTTAACATGCACAAAGATTTTAACCAAATATGATGTTCCATTGGACTTTCACCCCAACTTCTACATGAGCTCATCATCATTTATGAAAATCTGTCTTACAAAGAGAAATGTCAAACTGCATAGCTTCTTTCACCTACTGTTTTTATCATATACATTTTTCACCTTCCAAATGTCAATATTTCTGTATCTTTGTATTATGGACTTTTTTTTGTAAGTAGTTCATAGTTAGATTTTGTTTTTTCACCTAGTCTGACAATCTTTGTCTTCTAATGTGAACATTTTTAGTCCACTCACAGCAAAAATGTTTACTCTTGTTGTTGTTGCTTAGAAAGTCAGCTGACTGACTGTCACTAATTTGAAGGGAGTGCATCTTTTTGGCCACACTTAAACTTTATATATGTCTTGGTTTTCTATTGTTTACATATTTGGTTTTCTGGAATGTATTGAATTTCTTGAAATTGTGGATAGGTATCTGTGGCATGTTTTATTATATTCTTCCCTCTCTACTTCACCATAGCTTAGCTGACAATGAACAGAGTATATGTCTCCAACTCACTGGTAATGAGCTACAGAATGTGCTTTGGTCTGTAGAATGCAGAAGTGAGAATATGTCAGTACCTAGCCAAGCCCATATGGAATACCAGGTGTTTTTATTTTTACCTCCTGTGCTAACACTAATGACCATGAGAAGAGCATGTTTAAATCGGCTGCTAGTCCCAAAATAAGAGTCCCATAGAACAGTGACTGAACTTGATCCTCTATTAGTCTGATGAATTATGAGCATAAAACTACATTTGTTTTATTGTAAGTTACTAGAATATGAGAGTTATTTGTTATGTAGCATTATTGATGCAAGTTTCTGAGTAATGCAGTATCTTTTGTCAGTTCTGGAAAATTCAGAACCACTATGGCTTTTTTTTTTCTTTTGTCTCTCTCTCTTGCACTTATACATATGTTAAACCTTTTCACAATTTACTCTCTTTTAGTCACAAATAGCATTTTTTCATCTTTTGATTATTATATACTGTACTAGAGATAACTTCTTCTAACCCATATTCCATATGACAAAAACTAACATTTTAAATCTTCTTGTTAAAATGTCTATTGTGGCTTCTTCATAATTTCAATTTGATTCCTTTTCAAATATGGTTATATCACTTTAATAGATTTCTTACTCCCTATAGATATCTTCACACTTGTCTTTTTTCCCTTAACTGTAGTAAGGATATTATATTTTTTATCTGCATGTAATTCTTTCATAATCCGAACTCTTTACAGCTGGTTTTTATTCTCTTGTTTCTTCTGATTTGCATTTATTTCCTCTGTGACAGACTAATTTTTATCACTGGTTATATTTTAGAAATGTTTAACTATGGGAAAGATTCCTTTTTGAAGGACGAGATTTCTGTTCTCTTATGAGAAACCAAGAGCACTATCTGTCTGTGTTCACCTTAAACTATGCCAAAAGTTTCAATTCTTTGGACCACTCAAGGAGTAGAAACCTGTGTTGTAATTTGATGCAAGAACTAGTTCTCTTCTGGTTTATGTTCACCCAGAGGGTGTAGCCCTTAGAGTTCCAGGTAATGTGAGAGTCTCCTGCTACACTCCCTATCTATGTGTGCCCCATCTTTGAGTCCTATCCTTTTTATCATAAGGAAGTTTATTTCCTAAGTCAACAAATACCTACAGGACAAAGGTAGCATCTATGCTTGCTTGCCTCCTTGGTTTCAACTGTTCCCCTATTTTACCATGATAATTGATTTAAATATTTTTATTTTCTTACTGTTTTAAAGAGGGGAGTTTATTTTTTAAATATTTTACCCAGGTTATAAATAGCTTTCACGAGGATGATTGATCTGAAAAATCTATTCCATCATTATCAGAATCAGAGAGCCTCTTAGAGTTTTTCTAGGCCTTTCATTGCACTGCTATGATATTCTGTTTAATTTCCTTTTCTTCTATCTGTTCTTCCCACCATCTTACATGTTTGTCCTAGAATCAATTTTGACCTAAATTTAAAGTACATTTTAAAAAATCTAGAACAGCATAAAGTTAGTGTTGTCATTAGTTTGGCTGTAGTCAAGTCATATTTTTTTTCCTTCCTATGTAAGAGATCATGTCTAGAAAGCCAGAAAAATTCTCTAGAATGGCAGCACTTTCTTTTCCAGTTCCCCTTTCCATTACTGAAATCCTGTCTCTGTTCCTCAAACCCCATGACCAATGTCATTTTTTTTAAAAACCTCTTATCTTTATACATTATTTTCTACAGAGACCCTGGTTACGTTTTATTTGCCTTATGAAAATCTCAGCACCACTTTTTGAACCTCTTTGTTACCGATTTCTAATCAAATCACCACTTTTCATACTACTATCTGGATGCCACCTTCTCCTTCTAACTCACTTTCTTCTGTCTCCTACGGTTAGCTATCCAGCATATCCACAGCTTCTGCCTCTTTCATGGACTGGGTGCATTTTCACATCTAGATCTCTCTTTGATGATGCTATTAGCTTCATGAACTTTTTAAAATAAAATTCCATGTCACAAGACAATTCTTCACCATTTACTATTGAAAGGCAAGTAAATAAAAAAGATAGCAATTAATCAATTATTTGTATACACATTTTGTGGAAGGAATGATGTTCAATGGTGAATAAACCAATTGAATTGGCAACTTTTTTAAAAAATAAATATCTCATGTTCCATATCTATTCCAAAAGTTCTGATTCACCTCTTAACAACAGTCACACCCTGCTTTTGGCCTTTGAAGGTTGATTGCATTGACAGATCTCTCTCTCTCTCTCTCTCAGCAAAATGTATTAAAGGCACTTCTTTCAATATTTTTGCTTACTTTTGCAACTTAACTCATGGAGGAAAGGTATCAGACATAAAATCTGAACTACAGCTGTGTTGTTTCAAAATGAATAATGTCTACTGGGTGAGACACTGAGTCAAGGGCTTAGTTTGCAGCATAAGGAAAATATTTGTGAGTGTTGCTGGAAAAGCTGACAGCATAGCATATGCAGCCTCACTTTTCGATAGAGAAACATGCAAAAGAGAGCAAAATGCTAATTTGGCTAGGAAAGCAAATGAAACTTTTGCAACCAAGTCAGCAGTATCCGTGAGAATCTCCATTTGATTACAAGTAACTATCTTCTGTTCTTCCTTGTGCTAGAAAATAAAGCTATGAACTTTTAAAAATTTAAAACAAATCTCTGGTAATCGGGGGAAATAGAATTCCTGGAAAAAGATAGTGAAAATTTTCCTATTGCTCAACACAGAGCATTATCTACAAAATATAATTAGACTTAAAATTAATGAGTTCACTAGCCATTGCTTTCACAAACATAAATCAGTAATATGATTTTTGCCTTGACTGAGGCAAAATGCAGATTAATTGAAGGTATATTTTCTAAAATGATAACTTAGATAAAGTTTCTTTATTAAAAATGCGAGATTTTCATCGAGGTCAGTTCTCCCATGAAGCACTTTCACTAGATAATTAATACTAAAAGTCAGAGACGGTAGTAATGACCTTTAAAGAAAAATGGATTTTAAAATATTAAGCAGTCGGCATTTTTAATTCAAATTTTAAAAACATGATGTAACTTAAAGCTACTGAAAAGAAATAGGTGGGTGTTAAGCTAGCTGTACTTGGTCAAGGGATTTTTATTTGCTCTCAATGTTGAGCCAAAAGTGTGCTAATATATGAGCCTATATGTATATAAAATTTGGATGTTTATGTACCTTGATGCAATTGAAATAATACTCGAGTAGCAGTCAGAACAATCCATTTTTTAAACCATCATTAACTGGCTATGTAACTGGGAATAAAGAGAAAAACCTCTCTATTTATACTGAAGCTCTTTGAAAGCACTAAAAGTATAATAACAAGATAAATAGGTCATTGAAATGGAAGACTAAACTTCTCCAGAAATCCAAACTTTCCAAAGTTAAACAGCAAGTATATACTGAGCTTCAGGCTTACATGATGTGATCTTGCGACAAGGAAACAACGCTGATGCAAAAGCAGAAATCTAGAATAGATCATCTGTAAAGTTATTTTCAGTCTTTACATTCTAGGAAAATTCAAGATTAACATGGGTTTTCTACCTGCATGTGAACTAGGACTTCAGAATCAGAAAACTTAGGAAAGAAGTGCAGTGTACACAGAGTTAATGGAAGGAAAATGAGCTAATGAACTCTAGGGAGGCAACCATATTGCAGTATAAAATATTTTCTTGGCTTCTAAAGTAAGTATTGATTTAATAATGCAATAAATGAAGTAATAAGAAAAAAGAGAGCCAACATCAGTCAGTCAAAGTCCGCTAGCAGGCTGACAAACATGACCTCCTAACAATCCATTTGCATGAGCAAATAATCACCATTATTAACAAAGTCGGTATAATACCGAGACATTTAAATTTAACAAGTACGTTTTAGGAATAAATTGCAATCATTATAAAAGATGATTTATCTGTTTATGTGAAAAGCCTTAGTAGTCCCTTTTGATTATTGCAGACAACTAGATTCATTGAAATATCATCATTTGCTAACAGTGCCTAAGATCACGTTCAAAATCAGTCATGTCTTTTAAATGTGTTCCGGGGATGTTTTTAAATCAATGTATTTGGCACAATATAAGAGACCTGAGCAAAAAAAAAAAAAAAAAAGAAAAAAGAAAAAAAAGAAAAAAAAAAGAGGGCAGGGAAAGAGAAGGGAAAGAATATAGTTTCTGATGATTCAACTGGAGTTAGTTAAATCCTTAGGGATTACCAACAAAAAGTCCTTTCGTCTTGCTTAAGATGGTTGGTTTTTAAATTTGTCAGACATATGTGAATTAAATTAAAACAATGATGAAATCAGATAATACTGCCAGTAAATTTGCCCACTGCCTCTCCCACCTCTAACTCCACTAAGAAAAAATGAGCTAATATTCTACAGAATAAAGAACTAAGAAATTAGAAACACATATAAATACAATTTTCCTCTTTTCCTTCACTTAGGCAAATGAGAGAATACTTTTATGATGTAAGATGTCAACAAATTAACATAGTTTCTTTGCAACCTTGTAAATTCAAAATACCAAATTCAATTAGATTCCTTTACCACTCTATAATCAGCTTGTTAGCCATTATTATCATGATACATTCTTGACCAATTTTAAGTCACTAATATTGTCATTTAAAACAGAATGTGGCACAGAGTACAATTTCTGAGATATTTCAGTTATTAAATTAGTTGTTACATGTGTAAACTAATCCTGACATGACTGATTTTCTTCTACTCTGAATTATTTCAAAATTAAGTTGTATAAGAAAGCAAAACCTCACATATGCATAAAGGAAAAGACTAGTGGTGCTAGTATCTAAAATAGACTTGAAACCATTATTTAATTCATCTGTGCATGAAATTTCCAAGTAATTTTTTATTAGGGAAACAATTATTTTCAATGTCTTCAAGTTAAGAAAAGAAAATATGGGTTCTTTACAAAGTAACAAGTCATTGAACTAGTAAAAAAAGAAAGAAGGAAGGAAAATGCTGTACTAGTAAATATTCTCTACACTTTCTATACAAAATAAGACATGGGCTCTAGAGTTTGTTGCTATAAGAAAATGCGTAAGAACTAGTCAACATTTACTAAAATATGTTTTATATAGCATATTGTATATACTAGTTTGAGTTTTCTTTAATTAAAAAAGCCTAACTAAAATATTTTTACCTCCTTTATAAGACATAAGGAATTTTTTAAAAAGAAGAAATAAATAAAAAAGGAAGAGGAAGGAAAGGAAAGAAGAAAAGGAGAAAAGAAATTCAAATCTATGTTACTTTTTCAATAGAAATGTTCTCTTTTCATCTACCTACTCAATGTGTTTCCATCTTTAAATGATCTTTTTTTTTGAGAACTAATTGTAAGATATGAGATTTTATAGGAAAAATCAATTTTCTTAGTACAGTGAGTGGTTTTTAAATGCTATTGGACTAATGAATTAGCTAAATATTTATCATCTCTCATAAACATGGAAGCCCCCCAACTGTAATAATGGTATCACCCATAAAGAGACGTCTTTTACTTCTCATGGATCCAGCATCAAATCAGTAAGACAGTAATCCAACCAACACATGGTATAGTTTTTTGTATGTCAGTTAATATTGAACGATGCATGTCTTGCATAGTTATCATGTTTTGATATACTCTTGGGGTTTCTTTTTCCCCTGATGTTGAACATCTGATTTGTAAAGTTAATATATGCAGTTAAATTATACAGTGTGCACTAAGTCCATATTCCTCCTGCCTCAGTTAGGCCAGTGGTCAGTAAGATACTCTTGTTCAAGAACTTGAACCAAAAGCCCTGGAGAGAACAGGCTCTGAGTCACATTAATGATGGCACACCAGAGGGGCAGTCCTTCAAACACCACTGCTCACTCACCTGGCTGAAATCATCATTGCGTATGCATAGACATCCCTGGCATTCTTCTTGGTTATTCAATTTTTGTTCAAACTTTGTAAAACACCTAAGTACTGTTCCACAAACAATATGTACTACTAAAAACCAGTTTTCTTGATTCGAAAGAGAGGAATTACACAAGCATGAGGGAAACTGGAAACTATATACTTTAAAACCTAGGGTAGACCCTTAGAAACTTTCATATATAGATCTTCATACTTTCTATTATAATACGGGCCTAGATATGTCTTTAGAAGAAAACCTATTGTCATTCATTGCATAAATTTTGCATAGTTTATTTTTCTGTGTGGATTTTTGAATTTTTAGTTTTTATAAAAATAGCCAAAAACCTCATTAATTCTAAGAAAGTACTCATTGTCAATTAGAACCACAACATTCATAGCATCTTTTATTCTGTTTGTTGTTTTGGAGAGTCAAATATCTAACATGACTTAAAAAGTTTTTTTATTTTTGTTTAAAGCACATGTATCCTTCTTTTCACCGATATGCTTATCAAGAGCCAAATCAAGAGCTAAATCAAGCTGAATCAAGAAGCTAAATATTTGTATTTGGTCTTGAGTAATAATTGAAATAAATATAAATTTTAAAGTCTAATGATATAGTGGAATTCTTACTAAATCCAGAAAATAAAACAAAAGATGAAAACACACAGAAAAACAAAATACTTGGATTGTTATATGACAGAATCATTCTCTGTGAGATCATTACTTCCCACAGCCTCTACCAGGCAGGGTAAATGGTTTTAAAGGAGGATCATGCTTAAATAAATACATTCTCAGCCACCCAAGGGTTTGCCAACTTCTGAAGGTCCAGAAACACTGGCGAATGTTTGGCATCTCTGGTTTCTGACCTGGATTGAACTGGACATGCTGAAATAATGTGAGAAAGGCTGTTTTCTGGCTAGAACTGGAAGTATATCTGCCAGCATTCCTGTGAACATGCTTTTCTTCTGTCCAGCTTTGACGTTTGAGAAGTCAAGTTATGTTAGACTTAGCTTGTATTCTGAACTGTAGCTAGACCATAAAACTTTTTTGAGAATGATAGAAATGTTTAACCCAAATTTGTGAGGGCAGAGCACTTAGGAGTGATGAAATTTTCAAAAGCCAAAAACATATGATGAGTGAGAGAAATGAATTGTTAAAACATGTGTCAGTGGAAATGCCATCTCATTCAGGAAGGTGGCTTGAAAATGTCTTCTCACCTAGTGTATAACCAAAAATCACACCAGACAAGAAGCCCCCAGCAGAAGATTTTGAGACATTAGAGATACCTATCATGCCATGTTCAGTGGGAAGAAGAGGACACATTAATAGTAAAATCTCCATTTAAACCAAAGCATGCTAAGTTCATATTACACTAACAGGTTTTTTGAGATGGCCTAATTTTGTAATTTATAAATAACTTTAAACTTTATTATTCTTCAAATTGATCTCCACCCACCAAACATTCCTTTACTTTTTAGAGTTATAAATTTTCTAATGGGGAACAATTAGTGACTAATGACTCATCCAAGTTTGTGTGTTGTTGTTAGCATTCTGAAAGTTTTTTCTCCTACTTATTATTTTATCTTGTTCAAACATAACTTGATTCTCTTTTGGAATCATGAAATAGAGTTGGAAGGCTTCTTTAAAGGTCAAACATCCCAGAATATCCTTTGAGGAAAGGAGAAGCACATTATCCTCATGTTATACAAACAGTAGATTTTGCCTAGGCCTAAGTCCACGAGATCATCACAGATTGAGCCCATTTTTTGCCTTTTCAGTCACCAGTAAAGGAGAACAGCTGGCTCCTCTCCTTTGTATATTCATCTTTTATATACTTAGTGATCAGCCCTATCTCTCAGTGTTTAACCAAGACTAAACAAGAAAAGATCCTTTGGAACTTACTCATCACTTTTATTCCCAGTTAATTAATAATCATGTAGATGACCCCTGAAGCTTTCCTAAGTTTTTTTCCTGTTCAGTTGTAGGATTATAAGTGAGCATAATAGCCTTGAAAGAACTCAGCCGTTACTGAAGAACATATGTTGAAAGTATTTTGTTACATTTCTTAAAGTTTATTGCACATTACCCTTTTTCTAAAATGAGGATAACACATAGTTGACTCATGAGATTAAATTGGGTTTGTTATTTCACCCATTAGCAGCCATGTTCTGTGAGTACGCTGATCGTATAGACTTTCTTCCCTGTGTCCTCTATTTTCAGCCCTAGCCCCAACTAAGAAGTTAAATAGTTATGTTTAACCAATCTGATGTCCACAACCACGTCCTGTCTATATGCCTATATGCATATGAAGGGTATTAAAATATTACCACTACCTATTGCTAACATCCTAAAATTATCTAAATTAACTTCAGTATAATATGAACTATATCAAAGAGATATAATTTTTAATAGGAAAGCACAATTGAAACTCAAATATGCCAGAATGAATTACCCTGTGACTATTGCTTCAAATCAAATTGTAATTAAACTTTCAAATGGGCTCTACTGCTAGATAAATAATTGTAACAAGCATTCAGAACTAACCTTCTTCAGGACTTGCTGTTTATCATATAACCTCTGTGGTTTATAGCTAAACTGAAAATATCAGGGTATCTAAATGTATGCCTAATGAAGAAATCATTACTATTTACCTTGTTTTTTTGTAGAGGGATATTTAATATTTTAATATGCATATCAAATACTATTTTCTAAATGGCAGCAATTAACACACTACATCACTGATGGTGGATTAAACCATAAAAATATTTATTGTTTTCTTACTTAAAAGCTGTCATAACCTTGGCCAGGCAACTCAATGATGTCAGCACGGATCCAGGCTTATTCTTCCAGCTTTACCATATTTTCGTTTTTTTCCATCTTCATAGCTCAAGGCAAGTTATATCCATCTTCAGAACAGGAAGAAGGGGATATAGAGGGCTCATTTAACATTAGTCTTGATTATCTCTTTCGCTGGGAAGTTAATTTACTTTTCAGAACCACCTCCACCCAGCAGAATATCTCTGTGATCATCACTTGGTTACTCCCACCTGCAAGAAGTCTAGAAAAATAAGTTTCTATCAGATGAGAATTAAAGTTAGCACGATTGGCATAAACAAATCACAACTCATTTCCTGGGTTCAGCAGATTGCCTTGTTTTCTAGAGATCAAGGGCTCTTAGACCACTACTTAAACAAAATGGGCTCCATTAGCAGAAAAGAAAGATTTGGGGAGTGGCTTTTGGTAGGCAACCAAAAGTGTCTAGCGTAGTAGCCATTCCCCTTGAGCTATTATTGTACGCTTAAACAGGCACCACATATCATCAAACATCTTGGGGGAGATATGTTATAGGAAATAACAAAAGATAGTTTTATCTAAAAAGTATAGAGCAGTGTAGAAGAGACCAAACGGTTCTTAGTTGAAGAAAGGCTAAAATGTAGAGATGAAAAGGGCTCACTCTGTCTTCAGGCTCCACGTCAATGTCCTACCAGAGGTGAGGGTTACTGGAGGAATGGGCTTCTGCTGAGAAAGCCGCTGGATCTACCGATCTCCCTCTGGTTTCCCTTTCCCCACAATGACCACACTGTTCCCGCAGTTATGTATGCCTTCACTCGTGCTAACACCCCTCTTTTCAATTCAACAAGATTCCAATGTGAGCAAGACTCATCCCAACCCAGCCTCAAGGAGACTCAAACAGCAGGTAGAGATACCAAGAACACAAAGGACCATATTGAGGGCTGTAATAATAATGAATAAATATGTAAAGTGGAGATAATAATAGTATATGCCTCACTGAGTTGTTGCAAGGATTAAATAAAATAGTTATACATGATAAGAGCTAAATTAATATTGTAGTATCATAATAAGGGTGGACTCATATATATGAAATAAAATTAATGGTGAATGGTCACTGCTTAGATACCACTGGTGAAATATTTGAGGTTCAAAGGTAAATAATATGAGAGACTTCTCTTTAAAAACAATATAAATTTTACCTACACAACAAGAAAAATAAGAATTATTTCTTCTTCCTCTTCTACCACATTAAATGCTAAAAGACACTGTATCTACTGAGTTTTCAGGGGAAAGGTTTAAGAGCCGACCCAATTCTACTCACACAATAAAAACAATAGAAAGACAGTCTCAAATATTCAAGGACTCAGATTATAACCCACATAGTCTTCATGAAAAAAAAAAAACAGTTATTCAAAACATGCTTTAACCAAGAATAGCAGTCAGTGTCAACCTTTTAAAAACTAGGTCAAATCATGTCATTCTTTCTGCTCGCAACCCTCCAATCATTCCCATTCACCTCACAGCAGTCAGCACAAGGACCAGAAAAATCTGGCTCCCTGATTTCTCTTACCTCATGTCCAGCTCCCCTCACTCTTGGCCACTCAGCTGCAGTCACGGTGACTTGAAAAGCTGGAGACATTCTCCCCTCTGAACGTTGCAGAAACAGACCTCTCTTCCCTCCACTCCCCCCACCATTATCTGAAAGACACTCTGTCATCTTCTTGCTTAAACATCTGTTCTTTCTGCAGACTCCTTGACCAATTGTTCATTTGATTATCCTCATCTCCAGTTCTACTTTCTCTCTTCTGGGCATTTCCAATATGTGCTAGAATGTGAGTTCTCTGTGTCTCCCCTATCTATTAACTTGTTTCATCTTTTTTCTTTTTGGTGTGTGGTCTGGTCACTTTGCTCAACTTTATTTCCAATGTGCTACTTCTTTTCTAATAGCTATGTATTATTTTTAAATTATTTGCTATGTATTTTTAATTTTAAAGAGCTCTTCTTGGTCTGTAATTACTCCTATTCTCTAATAATTTGTTCTTGACTTATGGATGATATATGCTCTCAAATATCTCTATGGACACATATTCAAATTTTAAAATTCTCTGCTATTTTTTTATATCATTTCTATGTCTGAGATCTGTTAATCTGTTTGTACACCTTGGTCTTTCTCTTCCAGACTGTTAGTATTCTTCAAATACCTAGTTATTCTTGGTTATACATTCATATTTATTAAAATAATTTTATATTACTCAGCATAAATTTCTATCATACTTTTTTAGTAGTGTAAGTCTATCTACCTGAATAGGAAATGATCATGGAAAGCTCCATGAAAGTTGGTGGATTCTGCTGAAAATCAAGCTTTCCTTTACAGTGTATAACTTTGGAGCATGGAAGCTGGCTCAAGAACTTCACAAATGTCAAAATTAAGCATGTTACTTTGGCAGTAGAATAATTCTCCATAATATGGTTCTGTTAGGTACTGGTTCTTCCTGGAACATTGTGGAAATATGGTTTCCTTTTAGGTTCTTTACTTCATTCAACTCACTATAAACCTTATGATCAACCCTTCCCCATGTCTATTAATCACTCATTATAGCAGGTAAGTCTTGAGTTTCCAACTGTGAACGAATATTGTAGAATCCTGCTCAGACATGCACGGGAAAATGAGGCACCACCTCAGATTTCTGTGATTCTGCTCAAGTCTACTCTTTTTTGGCCTTCCAGCTCCAAATTTATAATTTCTCTGGGGCACAGCCAGAGAAAAAGCCAGAAAGAGCTTTTTCCTAATGTGTAGCATCTTACTCCTGTAACATTTACAAACTATAACTTTTTTTTCACACATCTACTTTATCTATCAGTATATTCCTTCCCACTTTCAGAGTTCTACAAGTTTGTCAAATCTCTGATTTGCTGGAGGAATCCTCCCTTGTTTACAGTATTCCCAAGAACTCACTGTGTTTTATATCTTTACTGCCATTTAGTGGCATCTATAGATAGAGTGGAGGCACATGTGCACGCCCAGTTTGCCTTGTAGACTGAAAGACAGGGTGGAAGTGTTAACTGTACAGTGGCAAGAAACACATTTCAGATGAAGACAGTAGAAGAATAGGGGTAGGAATGTTGATTCGGGGGAGGGGTTTCCTGAGAGACCACCAGAGCATTCTTGATTTTTCCATTTTTAATCACTGTTAAAAGGAACGTTATCATGTTTTTATATCCTTAGGTCTTAGTTCTCTTTGCTTCCCAAGGCTACTCATCAAATGCAAAATAAGGGCCCTTTGGAGCCAATACCTATCTTTGTAATCTGTGGGTAACCCCCCATATAGGCACCAAGGAAGGAGAGCTAAGCAGAATCCTGGCACAATTAGAGCTGAAGAGTATCACAGTTTATAGTGTTACTATTCAGTTATTTCCTTTTATATAATCCTTTATATATAATCATATATTAGTTCATAGAATGAATGCCTAAAGAATATCTTACCACTCAGTTATTTTCATATATATCTGTTATATATATATATATATATATATATATATATACATATATATATATATAAAACTATATCTCAGCTCATAATCAGAGGAATGCCTATAGTAGACACAGTACAGGGCATGAATTAAGGAATAAGCAACTTATAGTTGGAGGAATAGAATATCTGGAGCACACACTGTAAAGAGCATGATTTAAGGGAAAAACAGTTATACCAGGACAGGAATCCATGGCCCAGGCAGCAGCATTCAGTATCATAAAGATACCTGCTGTATGGCAGGCTTGGGGCAAGAGCCACTCCGCCTGATAAAGGAGTTGTAGGACCTTGCTCCAGTTCTTGTGAAAGGCTGCCCTCAGACCGGCAATCCCTTGAGCATCTGAGGGCTCAAAACCCTTCCAGATAATCTCACCTTGGTGACTGTGAACTTTATCAGCCTTGTTACTGTGCTAGCTCAAAAGCACCCTCCTATAGAACTCTTTGGAAGCTGCCAGCAGGTGGCAGTAGACCCTGACGGCTCTGTCACTGCTGTGTGACTTAAGCATCCTCCTATAGATATTCTTAGGGGTAGCATGCCCATAGATAGAGGTATTGCACACTGCACCCTCTTCACTGTGTACAGCCCACCTTCATGCCTCAGTGACCTAGTGGGGGTGGACCCCTTGCTACACATGGCCCACCTCCTTGCCTCAGTGACCTAATGGGGGTGGATTCCTTGCTGCACACTGTCCACCTCCTAGCCTAGGTGGCCTAATGGGGCGGACCTCTTGTTTTATTGCTCACGACCCTATTACTATCCTTAAAGATGACTTCACTCACTATCCTGACCCCCAACCTATACCCAATAAATACAGACTCTTCCGGACATTCGGGGCCTCGCCTGTCTCTACTTATAGGTGGCATGCTCCCCCTGAGCCCAGCTGCATTTTCCTTGTACTTCTGTGTCCTGTCTCTTTATTTCTCGGATCCTATGCCTCAGCACAGCATAAGGGACACCCCACAACCCTGTGGGGCCCTTGGCCCTACATTAATCTAATTCTAGAATTTCAGAAAATGTAAATGTAGATGTCAGCCTGAAAGATTAGGCTCTAGACTAAAGTTTCATGGCAAAGATGTCCATAAACCATCAAAGAAAGGGATGGCCCTTGTTCCAAACCAGTTATGTAAACATGACATAAATTTTA
>CAUYQU010028185.1:0-19201 GCA_963574635.1 Cheracebus regulus
TGATATCTCTCTCTCTTTCTTGTTTATTTTTTTTTTTGAGACAGAATCTCACTCTATCCTCAGGCTGGAGTGCAGTGGCACAATCTTGGCTCACTACAACCTCCACCTCCTGGGTTCAAGCGATTCTCCTGCCTCAGCCTCCCAAGTAGCTGGGATTACAGGCATGTGCCACCATGCCCAGCTAATTTTTGTATTTTTAGTAGAGACCAGGTTTTGCCATGTTGGCCAGGCTGGTCTCAAATTCCTGACCTCCAGTGATCCTACCACCTCAGCCTCCCAAAGTGCTAGGGTTACAGGGGTGAGCCACCATGCCCTGCCTGATTCATTTATTTTCAGACTTTCATCTTTTCTAATATTTAACTTTAAGGCTATACACTTTTCATCTAAGTACTATTTTAGCTACCTAATGAGTTTTATATTGTCTTATGTAAGCAGCTGGAGTTACTAAAATATATCTATCTATACCTATATATATTTTTTGAGACGGAGTCTCACTCTGTCAGCCAGGCTAGAGTGCAGAAGCATGATCTCGGCTCACTGCAACCTCCGCCTCCTGGGTTCCAGCTATTTTCCTGTCTCAGCCTCTCAAGTAGCTGAGACTACAGGCATACACCACTATGCCTGGCTAATTTTTGTATTTTTAGTAGAGATGGGGTTTTGCCATGTTGGTCAGGCTGGTCTCGAACTCCTGACCTCAGGTGATCCATCTGCCTTGGCCTCCCAAAGTGCTGGGATTACAGGTGTGAGCCACCCCACACCTGTAATAACAATATATAATTGGTTAGTTCTACACATCTTATACTAACCAGCTTTTGTTTGGTTATATTTACGTGATGCATATTTTATTTATTCTCCTGTCAGTCTCTTGTATTCTTTTGCTTTAGATTTATTTTTATGTAAAAAGCACATATGGATTTAAAAAATCTGACCAGATGATTTCTCTTTTTTAACTGGAACAATTAATTCATTCATATGTATTGAGGTTACTGATATATTTGTTCTTATTCCTACCATCTATTTTGTGTTTTTGATTTTTCCACTTTTTTTTCTTTTCAGACAGGATCTAGCTCTGTTGCCCAGGCTGGAATGCAATGGCATGATCTCAGCTTGCTGAAACCTCCGCCTCCCGGGTTCGAGTGATTCTCCTGCCTCAGCCTTTTGAGTAGCTGGAATTATAGGCATGTGCCACCACACCCTGCTAATATTTGTATTTTTGGTAGAGGTGGGGTTTCATCATGTTGGTCAGGCTGGTTTGAACTCCTGACCTCAGGTGATCCACCTGCCTTGGCCTCCCAAAGTGCTGGGATTACAGGCGTGAGCCACTGTGACTGGCCAATTTTTCCATGTTTTTTAGGTTTCTTTTTCTTATCTTCATTAATAGATGAAAGTATATGTTTTCAAATTTTCATTTTGATTTCCTATCTTCCCCTGAGTATTTCCTAGAGGAGTATTTTTAACCTTTCACACATTTATCTTTTTTTCTAGTTATCCTTTTGTTATTGATTTTTAATTACATTGTGTTTTGATAGCAGGGGATTTATTGTATAGTTTTACGATATGTTTGGACTTCTCTGTTTTGCTCTAGCATGTAGTCAATTTTCGTAAAAGTTGTGTGGGTGCTTCAGAATAATGCATATTCTGTAGTTATGCTTTCTTTTTTTCTTATTGAGGTTTTTGGTCTGCTTGATCTCTCAATTACTGAAAGAAGCACGTTGAAATATCCCACTAAGACTGTGATTTTATAAATTTATTTTAGTAATTCTGTCAATATTTGCTTTATATATTTTGAGGCTAAACTAATAGATACAAACAAGTTTAGAATTGTTATGTCTTCTGAAATGTTTGTAGTAATACGTAGTGACTATTTTTCTCTAATAATGCTCTGTACATGTTATATTAGAGTTTTGAGATGGAGTTTCACTCTGTTGCCCAAGATGGAGTGCAATGATGTGGACCTCCACCTCCTGGGTTCAAGCGATTCTCCTGCCTCAGCCTCCCCAGTAGCTGGGACTACAGGCGCCCACCGCCATGCTTGGCTGGTTTTTGTATTTTTACTAGAGATGGGGTTCACCATGTTGGCCAGGCTGATCTTGAACTCCAGACTTCAGGTGATCCACCTGCCTTGGCCTTCCATAGTGCTGGGATTACAGATTTAAGCCACCGGGCCAGCCTAGGTGTGGCTTTTAAAGTCTCAGCTTTATGCAGGGGTGAAGGAATATCAATAAACTTCCTGCCTAGAGATCTTGGATTTTGCCTTTTGTTTTATCATCCTGGGAGGCTATGACAATAAAAGCTCAATTTACCAAAATTGGCAAATGCCCTCCAGGCAAAACCCAGCTTCAAAGTTACTCTAATTTTTCTAGATTTCTGTTTTTATTTAGATTTGGCCTCTGAATATTTCTTACCAGATTGTTTCGCTGACGCACTTTAAAAAGGTTTTCATATTTTATGTAGCATTTTGAGATGTTTCTGGTTGGCAGGGATACCTATCCTGTCATTATTTATTGTTTTATTCAATAAATATGGACTCAGAGAGTGCCTTCTGTGTGCCAACAGATGCAGTCATGGATGAGAGCCATGCTCTGCCCTAAGGGAACTCCCTGCCCACAGCGATTCAGAGGAATTCATTTCTGTTTACTTAAGATACTTGGTAATGGATTTAATAGCTTTGAAAAGGCACCTCACAAAAACACATAGCCCAACTGCTTTGTACAGGAGTGAGGCTGTAGAAGTGAAGTTGGATACACCAGAGCTGGGCGGGGCAGGATGTTAGAGGTGGTCTAGTCCATGGTGTTAAGGCTGTGTTCCCTGGAGTTACCCTAGGCAGAGCTGCAGAGAACAGCCCTTCAATCTGTGTCCTGCCCAAAAAGCCCCTGCTGGGGGAGTCAGTGGGGGCTGAAATTCAGCCTGTGCTGAGCTTTCTAAGCTGCCATCTTGGGTGCTTGGCTACCTCTGCCTGGAGGATGAGACACCTTTTTCTCATTTGTACAAAGGCAACATATAGATTAACAGGCCCAGGGATGTTATTTAGTTAAGAGAGTAAAGGGGATGCATTGTGGCCAGCGCTCTGGGACCTCTTCCTAGACTCTTTTGGCTCGGACAATCACTTTTACCTATTATATGCATGGTTTCTTCTGTGAAAGGAAAATATCTTGTCCCCCACCCCCCATCACAAAGCTAAAAGGCAAGTTCAAGCTGGGAACTTCTTAGGGCCAACTCGCCTCCCATTCTACTCAAAGTCATCCCTCTGTTCACAGAGACAAATGCATATCTGATTGCCTCCTTTGGAAAGGCTCATCAGAAACTCAAAAGAATGCAAGCATTTGTCTCTCACCTACCTTGTGACCTGGAAGACCCCTTCTCGCTTCAAGTTGTCCCACCTTTTCGGACCAAACCAATGTTCATTTTAAATATGCTGATCAATGTATCAAGGCTCCCTAAATTGTATAAAACCAAGCTGTGCTCTGATCGCCTTGGGCTTACGTTGTCAGGACCACCTGAGGCTTCGTCACGGGCGCCCCCTGAGGCTGTGTCCTCAGCCCTGGCAAAATAAACTTTCTAAATTAACTGAGATCTATCTCAAATTTTAGGGGTTCATACTTCCAAAATTTTTTTTTCTTTTTTTAAATTTAAATTTAAATTTATTATTATTATTTTTTGCACCCTGAGACAGTTCAGGGAGGGCTGCTCATAAGGGTGAGATAGCTCCAAAAATTTATTAAAAGAAAAAAATAAGGTTTTTGACGCTTTTAAAAAAATCAATAATAATATGCCTTCTCCTTCCTCTATCTAGCATCAGTGCTAGAATCCCAAAGGGAAAGTAATTTGGTGTCTTAATTCAGTGAGAATCACAGCCACTCAGAGGCTGACTGGACATTGACCAGGAGAGCAGGCGGCATCTAGCTGTGGGTTTCAGGACGATGAGGAGAGCAGTCCAGCCTGGCAGGGAGAAGGGGAGCCGTAGGTTTTCTGGTTGGACATGCAGCTCAGGGTGAAGGAGGAGGAAAAAGGGGGCTTTGGACATCATCCTGTAGGCCAGTGACTTCCTTCCAACTTGTCTACTGATGCTTAATTTTTTTTTCTTTGAGACAGGGTCTTGCTCTGTTGCCCAGGCTACACTGCAGTGATGCTATCACGGGTCACTGCAACTTCAAATCTGCCTCAGTTTCCTGGGTAGCTGGGACTGCACGTGCATGCTGCCACGCCCAGTTAATTTTTTTTTTTTTTTTTTTGAGACGGAGTTTCACTGTTGTTGCCCAGGCTGGAGTGCAATGGTGCAATCTCAGCTCACTACAACCTCCACTTCCAGGGTTCAAGAGATTCTCCTGCCTCAGCCTCCCAAGTAGCTGGGATTATAGGCATGTGTCACCACCCTTGGCTAATTTTGTATTTTTGTAGAGACGAGGTTTCTCCATGTTGGTCAGGCTGGTCTCAAACTCCTGACCTCAGGTGATTCTCCTGCCTCAGCCTCCTGAGTAGCTGGGATTACAGGCACCTGCCACCATACCTGGCTAATTTTTTGTATTTTTGGTAGACACGGAGTTTTACCATGTTGGGCAAGCTGCTCTCGAACTCCTGGCATCAGGCGATCCGCCCTCTCAGCCTTCCAAAATGCTGGGATTACAGGCCTGAGCCACCATGAGGGGCCCTTTTGAAGTGTAAATCCCTAGGGAGATAGTACTCTAATAGTCTTCTAGGCACTGGCTTAACCTAGGGACTTACAGGTGTTGAGCATTTGATCTCCCTTCTGGAGATAAGAGAAATTTAATCATTCTTTTGGATCATGCAATTAACTACACAAATGACTATATATCTTAATTCTCAAGGTATGTGAAGAATCTTGGGAGGTCAGGTAGGGATTTTACTGGAGCATTGAGAAATTCACTGAAATGGACTGTTATGGCTGGGCGTGGTGGCTCATGCTTGTAATCCTAGCACTTTGGGAGGCCGAGGTGGGTGGATCACCTGAGCTCAGGGGTTCAGGACCAGCCTGGCCATCATGATGAAACCCCATCTTAGAAAAAAAAAAAAAAAAAAAAAGAAAGAAAGAAATGGACTGTTATATTTCTCTACATTCAAAAAATAAACTTTAATAGATTATAATATATTCTTTCATAGCATTCTTTATGCTCATGTCACTCTATATAAAATTAGGTTCACATATAAGAGATTTTTTTTCTTTTGAGACAAGGTCTCTCTCTGTCACCCAGGCTGGAGTGCAGTGATGCAATCTCAGCTCACGGGAGCCTCCCTCCTGGGTTCAAATGATTCTCCTGTCTCATCCTTTCCCCCGCCTCCGGCCCCAGTAGCTGGGATTAAGGTAACCGACACCACACCAGGCTAATTTTTGTGTTGTTTTAGAGACAGGGTGTCGCCATGTTGGCCAGGCTGGTCTTGAACTCCTGACCTCAGGTGGTCTGCCCAACTTGGCCTCCCAAAGTGCTGAGATTACATATATGAGCCACCTCGCCCAGCCTAAGAGATATTTTTATATAATGTAATTGCATTATAAAAATGGGATCATGATGTATACTTTCTGCATTTTATTTCTTCTTTGTTTATCATGTACATTTCTTCAAGTCATAAGTCATCTGGTAGAGATAGATCTAAATCATTTTTAATGGCTATATATTATTCCAAAATATGGAAGCACCACAATTGATCTGATCATTTCCTATTTCCCTAGTAATGGGCCTTTCCTATTCCAACTTTTTTTTCATTACAAGTAATATTAATATTGCTGAGTAAACATCTTTATAACAAATCCTTAAGGACTGACGCTTTTATTTCTATGGCACAGATTCCTAGGAGTGAAACTGCTGGTTTGCAGGACATATGTATATTTAATTTAAATAGCTATTGTTACACTGCTTTCCAAAACAGCAACAGCAATTCACACTTCGATTCACATTAGTGGTAAATGAGAGCAGCCTTTGCCTTTCCCGGTATCCCTAACAGCCTCAGGCACGATCACTTTAGATTTGGCCTGACTAACAGGATGCTAACAGGAACTTCAAGGGCTCTAGTGGATCCTCAGGGGTAACTTAGGGGCTTCCTTACGAGGGGCTGGTGGCTCACATGGATGAGACTCCTGGTCCTTTACCCTGTTTCAGCCAAAGCCCTATATTTTTCATATATCAGGCTTCCTCATCAGGTTTTATTTTAAGGAAGGGTTCTAGGAATAAAGGGGTGTTTGAAAGCCTCATCCCTAAGCCGTGAAGTGGGTGAGGGTTGAACAGGGTGGTGATGTGATGAAAACCTGGACTCCAGGCGACCTGGAGCCTGGAGAAGAGGTCCTGGAGTGGAGGCAGAGCACCTGCCCAGGAGGCTTGTGTCCTGGGTCGGTGAAAGAATGAGGATGTGACCTGGGGTGGAGCGGGGTAGCAGGAAGAGGGCAGATGTGTGTCCAAGGATGAACATGTAGGGTTTGTTAGCTATAGGGTAACAAGGTGGGGAGGCGGCGGGATGGAGACTAAAAAGGGGGTCTAGGGGCTGGGCGCAGTGGCTCACCCCTGTAATCCCAGGATTTTGGGAGGCCAAGGTGGGTATATTATGAGGTCAAGAGATCGAGACCATCCTGGCCAACATGGTGAAACCCCGTCTGTACTAAAAAATACAAAAATTAGCCAGGTGTGGTGGCGCGCACCTGTAGTCCCAGCTACTCGTGAGGCTGAGGTGGGAGGATCGCTTGAGTCCAGGAGTTCTGGGCTGTAGTGTGATGCTGATGGGGTGTCCACACTAAGTTCGGCATCAATATGGTGACCTTCTGGGATTGGGGGACCACCAGGTTGCCTAAGGAGGGGTGAATTGGCCCAGGTTGGAAACAGAGCAGGTCAAAACTCCCGTGCTGATCAGTAGTGGGGTCGTGCCTGTGAATAGCCACTGCAGTCCAGCCTGGGCAACATAGCGAGACCCTGTCTCTAAAAAAAAAAAAAAAAGTTTTATTGAGATATAATTCACATACCATAAAACTGACCCTTAAAAAGTGTACAATTTAGTGTTTTAAAATGTATCCAGAGTGGAATAACCATCATCACTGCCTACTATCAGCATATTTTTATCAGCCCCAAAGAAACCTGTTACTCATTATCAACCATTTCTCATTCCTCCCTCTTCCTGGCCTCTGGCAACCGCTAATCTACTTTCTGTCTCTGTGGATTTGTCTATTTTTCACATAAATGCAGTCATATGTGGCCTTTAGTGACTTCTTCTACTTAGCGTAATGTTTTCAAAGTTCATCCACGTTGTAGTGAGGGCAACAGTGGCCCATCTGGAGTGGCCACTGCCATTTTGCCAGCTGCAGCAGGGAGGCGCGGCTGAAGCTGCATACTCTGTGAAGCCGGTGACAAGTGGGAGCCATGCCCCTTCTGAGTTGGTGGGGCGGGAGCCCCCCGGGTGGAGCCACAGCTTCGTAAGTCAAGGCTGTGGCCCGGGGCCTCCTGCTCCACAGAGCTGGTGGGAGCCCCGCCTTCCTGCGTGCAGCTGCAGCCGCCCAAACCGTGGCTACGGACCCAGGCGTCCTGTACTCCTGGAAGCCCGGGAAGGCCCCCCATTCCCTCACAGGCTTGGAAAGGCCTGCCCTCACTGCCTGCCTTCTCCCTGCTGTCAGCACCCACTTCAATCTTGGAGCAAAGTTGGGCCTGAGCCCCGGTGCTGTCGAAATCCAGCTGGGGGTGCACATGCTCGAGGCAGGGCTGACACCCCAGCCCCCTGTCCCCTCGGCCCTCTCTGGACTTTGGGCCCTAACATGCATGGGAGGGAAGCCAAGGGGGTGCTGAGGGAAGTTTGGTGCTGGCCTGCAGGCACCCTTTGACAACTACAGCCCGGGCACCATGAAAAGCAGCGGGAGGCAGACAGGCTCCTGGGTGGAAGGGGGCGGGTCCCCAGTGAGGTCCCACCTTCAGGCCAGGGAGGGTCTGAAGGCTGGGGGCCGAGCTGCCAGTCTCATGTACCGGCGTGGGAACCTGTGGTGCCTTTTCTGTGCTGCCCATGGCTGCCCCTGGACCAATCAGCGTGTACTTTTTCCCCTTTGAGACCCATACAAGCCGCAGGCTCAACCAGAGCTGAGCAGACATCGGGATGACCAGCTGCAGAAAGGAGTTTCCCACTTCAGGGTCTCCGCTCTGCTGGGAGCTGAATACTGTTGGGACATCTTGGCTTCAGAAAGGAGCTGCCTCCGCCCCTCTGCAGGAGACTGAGCTGTTCTGTTGTTCAATCAAGCTCCTCTTCCTCTTGCTCACCCTCCACTTGTCTGTGTATCTGATTCCTCCTGGTTGTAGGACAGGAACTCAGGACCTGTTGAGTGGCAGGGCTAAAAGGGCTGTAACACACACAGGGCTGAAACATGCCCCTTGCTCACCATGTTGCAGGCGGAGAGGGGAGAAAAGCTGTGGCCTTCTGGGAATCCCAGATCTGGGAGTTCTTTGAGTCGGGGCTGTGATTCCCTCTTTGGAGCCCTGTGGTTCCTGGTGTCTCCAGTCTTTTGGGTGCCAGTGTGTTCCCTGGTGCCAGCCATGGAAGCTGCTTGCAGCGCTCCTGGTCTGGCTGCAGCCTTGCGGAGAGCCGGTGCCTGTGCCGGCACCTGGAGCTGCCTGCCCCCCGGCAGCAGCCAGCAGCATGTCTGACTGTGCACAGTGGCTGGACCCCATGCTTGCTTACACACCTCTTGCTGTTCCATGCCTGACTCGCCCTTGGCAGGCTTGGGACCCAGGCTGGTAGTGTAAGCCAAGCACAGCCTGCCAGGCTGAATGGATGAAATAAGCCCAGTGGACCTGAGCAAAACTCAGGCAAAGGTGCCACGAGTCACAGAAGTTTCTGGCCAGAAAAATTACACCCTAAAGATCCCATAGCAGTAGCACATTGTGGAGCTTCAATCTTTTTTATAGCTCTATAATATTCCATTGTATGAGCACGCCACATGTTGTTTATCCACCCATCAGCTCAGGAACACTGAGTTGTTTCACATTTTGTCTAGTATGCATACTGCTGCTATGAAACATTCTAGCACACATTTTTGGGTGGATACATGTTTGCAATTCTCCTGGGGATATAACCAGAAGTGAATAGCCTAATCTTTGTAAAGCAGCAATCCTAGCATTATTGTGGCTCTTAACTCCCTCTGAGCTTTACTTTACAAGGGTTGCTCCATTAACTGTGTGCAATTCTGTCTGAAGCACTGAATTATTTGGCTCAAGCTCCAAATAGCTTCTTTCCAATCTCCACATCTCTCTCACCCTGAGCAAAAAAGGGTAAAGGAGATCTCACTTGTCTGTTGCTGTCCTGGAAAATCCAGCTGCTCCATTGCCCGGGTGAGGATCTGGAACATAGCTCACTGTGCCTGTGGCATGTTGTCATGCCTCTGTCAACAGCACCTGATCGTAACCACCTGTTTACCTGTCTGTCTGCCTGGGAACCTCTCCTGGCACGTGATCCATGGTAAGCTCAGTGATAGGGGTACAATAGAGCATAATGGTTACAGCTCAGATTTTGGAAGAAGGTAGAAACAGATTCAAATCCTCCCTGTACCATTGCTAGAGGCATGACCATGAGCAGGCTACTTAACCACCCTGAGCCTTAATTTTGTGATATTTAAGTGAAGACACACTGGCTGAGCTTGGTGGCTCACACCTGTAAATCTCAGTACTTTGGGAGGCTGAGTTGGGAGAATTCCTTGAGCCCAGGGGTTCAAGATCAGCCTAGAGAACATAGTGAGATCCTGCCTCTACGAAAAATAATAATAAAAAAAAATAGCTGGCTGTGGTGGCATGCAGCGGTGGTCCCAGCACTTCCAGAGGCTGAAGTGGGAAGACTGCTTGGTCCACGAGTTCGAGGCTGCAGTGAGCCATGATTGCACCACCACACTCCAGCAGGGGTGACAGAGAGAGAGAGAGACCCTGTCTCAAAAAACCAAAAACCAAAAACCAAAAAACCAACAAAACAACAAAGATTCCATCTAGACTGTGGATGCACTATAAAATAAAAAACAAATTAAAATCCTTTGTGACATAATAGTTCTCATTTTCTAATTTACATGCTTTTGTATAGTCCGGATTTTCTGTAATGAGGATGGGTTACATTTTATAATAAATAAAAAGAAGAAAGGAAAAAAAATTAACAGTGACTTCTAATTCTCAGACTATCAGCTCTAAGAGGGCAAGCATCCTGTCTGTCTTATCTTTATTTTTCCAGTGCCCAGGGCAGCCTGGCTCCAGCAGGTGCTAAGTGGATGAATGCAGTAAGATAGACCCTGGGAGAGAATCGTTTGGAAGACAAGGGAGACAGAGGTGGGCTTCACTTCACCTGAGCTGGCTGGAGTCTCGCCCTTCCCTGCTGGCCTCTCAGAGCTTCCCTGCTCCAGAGTGCTCCAAGGCTTGGATCCTCTCAGCTGGGTTTGGATCCTTGATTCTTGCTGAAGATTCCTAGTGTCCACATCTGCCTTGATCTCTGCCGTCGCCCCTGCTATTGTTTGGGGAGCTCAAAGGTTGTAGGATGAGGTGATGGTGTGGGTGTGGGGTGAGGCATGGGCCATTGGGATAATACCTGCTATGGGTCCTGGGGAGGGATGAGGCCACAGCCTGCTGTTCCAGGAGGCAGGTGGGGAGGCCAGGTCAGCAGGCAAGGAGAAGCTTATGTGCTTTGCACTTTAAGGATGGGATTAATCTCTGGGAAAAATCCAACATACCTTAGGAGTGGATCCTTTTTGTCTCAGGGTAATTCAGAGCAGGTGTGACCCCAGGCAAATGTTCCCTGGGGCCAGCCTGTCCTCTGTCCCCAGCTGGGTGTTCACCTACCCTGCTCACCCTTGCTTGTTGCTTTGCTCCGGTAGCTTTCCCTCAGCTGGCCTGAGGGATTCAGAAGAAGAGCTTGTAGCCCTAACCACAGAGTAACCTCCAGGGAGCTCCCAGTGGCGGGGAAGACCACTCCTGACCGTAGGAGCTGCCGGTCTCACAGTAAGGAAAGTGCATCACGTAGCTTCTCCCTGCCTGGGTCAGAGTGACCCCAACACTGATCCCCACTCTTTCCCCTCCAGTCTGATGCCAAGAAGTCAGTGATGTGCCTCCTGGGAGCAGTGGTTGGATGAGGGGTGACATCAGTGCTCTTAATTTAGAAAGTGGGTGGGACCAGGGAAAGGGTCTAGGAGTAGACCAAGGCCATAGCCATGATTGGCCAGCAGGGGGCGGAGTAGACCTTAGTTGGAGAGGGAAGGCCGAGGAGGGAGGGAAAAGGGAGGAGACGGTTTGATGGAAAGAGCTCTCAGAAGGGAGGTGGGGCGGGCCTGGCGGGAGGTGGGGCGGGGCCTGGCGGGAGGTGGGAAGGTGCCATCCTGCTTCATACCTTGGCTTTGGCAGGGGAGGTTTGCATGGTCTTCTTGAGGAGAGGGAAAATAATTACAGAGACACCGGAATGGTTGAGCTGCAGAATTAACCCAACTAGGGACCTCTTATGTTTAGATTCTCATTATATGAAATAATAATCCTCTATTTATAATCCACTTTAAATCAGTTATTCTATTTTTTTTCAATCAAAAGGCTCCCAACTGTTACAGATTTCCTCTTCCAAGACTAATAATGGAGGGACACTTAATCTCCAGCTCCCCTCTTTGTTGCTGAAATCAGACATCATCCACGCCCGCCGGGACTCTGCTCAGGAGAAGCTCAGCCACGCCTTACCCACCTAGGGGTGGGGACGGGTTGACTTTTCCTTCGGCTTCATGCCCCTTAGTGGCACTTGGTTTTGAGGAAGACTATCCTCCTCTGGTGCATTCTGAATTTTCTCTAACCTCAGGAAAGTCTAGTGGCTTTCCTTTTTAGATGGAAATGATGCTTTCCTAAGAATCTCCCTTCCTAATATTTAACAGCATCATCTACGTTCATGAATGCTTTGACGTTTTTCATCTGTATTGTTTTGTGTTGGGTGGAAACTGAGGCAAGGGTTGAATTTTGCATGTGGCTCAAGATATAGACCAGTTATTTCATGCATGAATACAGGCTCCAGAGGCAGAAATGAGCACCAGAATATACAGCCTCTTATAATTTGTGGGAGTCTTGGCAAGGGCTTTGGACATATGTCAGGGGTAGGGGGTGGAATCAGGGCAGGGTGGTGGTAGTTATGAAGTGGGAGGCCCCTGCTGACATGTAGTATCAAATGCAATTCAGAATTTTAAATTTATAGATTCTAGTAGAGAAAACTACATAAAGATTTATATTTTGGAGGTAGATGTAGAAGAGCTTGAAGTGGCCAGAGATGGTGTTCGTGGTGCAGATAGCAGAGATGATACCTTAAGGCTTGTGAGCAGCAAACACCAAAAGCTGCCCTTTGTTTGTGAAGTATGGCAGCTGTTGTTTATGGGACGTACTGCTTTGGACGATGGAAGATTAGGCCTGTGTTGGCGTGGTACTGGAAAACTCGTTCACAAATAAAGTCTTTGTGAACATGTCCTTCTTTGATTCAGAATGGAGGCAGGCAGAGCCTGCTCTCATGGGCTGAGAATTTGCAAGCCAGGGTGGCCTTTATCATCTATTTGCTCTGAGACCATGACCTCAAGAGTAGGGTCCTGGTTTCATTACACGAAACAAACATTTATGGTAACTAAATGATGACGACTGTGTGATTACGGGCTAGATGAAGTGATGGAGGAAATACGGTCTCAAACATCTGCGGAAGGAAGAGGGCAGCAGGATTGCTGTGGTTAGGGGGGCTTCACAGAGCAAGCAGACTTGATCTGGGCTTGGAAGGTGGCCACCGTGAGACCTGTCACACTGGAGTAGACTGTGCTACTGCTACTGGGAAGGAACATGACTGGGGTGGGCCGTGGAGCGCAAGGGCAGGAGCAATTAGAATTGGTATGCTGAGAAGCAGTGATTTAATAAAGAGGAGGAAGTCACAGAAGGAAGAGGTCGCATACCTGGATATTTAGAAAATAGTAGAGGGGCTGAGTGTGATGGCTCACGCCTGTAATCCCAACACTTTAGGCCAAGGCGGACAGAACACTTGAGGTCAGGAGTTCCAGACCAGCTTAGCCAACGTGGTGAAACCATGTCTCTACTAAAAATACAAAAATTAGCCGAGAGTGGTGGTGCATGCCTGTACTCCCAACTACTTGAAGGCTGAGGCAGGAGAATTGCTTGAACCCGGGGGTCAGAGGTTGCAGTCAGCAGAGATTGCACCACTGCACTCCAGCTTGGGTGACAGAGCAAAACTCCATGTTAAAAAAAAAAAAAAAAGAAAAGAAAATAAAGAAAATAGAGGTATCACACCAAGCTGCATCAGTGGAAGAAGCCAAATGAAATAACTGAAGCATCGTTTCTCTCCACTTTTCACCTCCAGACTTCCCATGGGGGTCTCGTTATCTCATTCCAGACTCCATTTTCCATATATTTGCTCAATCCATTCTTTTCCTAGTGATACAAGCAGAAGGCAGGAGTTCAGTCCAAGTGGACTTATTGGCCAGAGAGCGTCTGGTTGGGACTTAATAGATGATGTCCGATTTCTGGGCGACAACGAAGGGGGTAGCAGGAGATTGAGTGTCTCTTCATTATGAGTCTTGGAAGAGGAAATGTGTACCATTTGAGATCCTTCCAGTTGCAAACAAATAAAATAACTGGTTTAAAGTGGATTATAAATAGAGGTTTATTATCTCATGTAATGAGAAATCTAGAGATAAGAGATGCCTGCATCTCCACCATTCCAGTTTCCCTATAATTCTGTTCTCTGTTTTTGAGAAGCAATAAGTACAGCTCCTTCCATGACAACATCCGAAGTAAATAGGGCCAGGCACGGTGGCTCATGCCTGTAATCCCAGCTCTTTGGGAGGCCAAGGCGGTTGGATTGCTTGAGGTCAGGAGTTCGAGACCAGCTTGACCAACAAGATCAGACACCGTCTCTACTAAAAATACAAAAAATTAGCCGGGCGTGGTGACACATGCCTGTAGTCCCAGCTACTCAGAAGGCTGAGGCAGGAGAATCACTTGAACCTGGGAGGTGGAGGTTGCAGTGAGCTGAGATCACGCCATTGCACTCCAGCCTGGGCGACAGAGCAAGACTCTGTCTCAAATAAACAAACAAACAAAACCCCCAACACACCAAACCAAAACAAAAACAAAGTTAATAGGGATTACAGGGAACTTTTTTTCCCCCAAAACCTTTTTTTTTTTTTTTTTTTTTGAGAAAGGCAGAAAGTCTTTCTCATAAGCTCTCCAGAAGACATCTCCTTCATATCACCAGCCAGAACTGGGTCCCCTCTGGGCCACTTTTAGAGGCAAGGGAGGCTGGGAGACCCAGTCTTCGGCATTGTCGGCATTTGTTGTGAAAGTGTGGTCAGCCAGCAAGAAGGAAGAGGAGGTGACTGGTGGATAGTTGGTAACCAGCAGTGACCGCTGCGAGCCCAAAGAAGGGGGGCAGAATTACTGCAGAGGAGGGGCAAGAAGGCCAAGTCCTTGGGGCTCACAGGGGAAAGAGGAGGCAAGCTCTTGGGTTTAAGAATGCCTGTGTGTTGGGTTCAAGGCACACTGTAGATTGAGTGCTTTGGCTTTCATGAGGGACACCCCATGGCATCCATGCTAGAGTTCACTTAGGCGGCGAGACCCAAGCCACCTCAGTCTCTGTATCTACTCCAGCAGTTTCAACCACGATGACTCACTGTGAACCCACAGGGTGGAGGCTGGCATTGTCTCCTGGGCAGCATGGTCCTTCCTCCTCTATGGGAAAATCCCCCCAGAGGCCAGACACTCTTGGGAGTGGGTAGAAATGAAGAGCCGGGAGGGGTAGAGACCAGAACTCATCTCTTTCTCTTGAACTTCCAGGTCTGAACCCCCTGCCCTTCGCAGTGGGAGGAGAGGGGTGCGGGGGTAACGGCAGACGTCTGCCTGACGGGGAAGCAGCAGCCCCAGCGTGGGGAGCCCCCACCTTTGTGAGGAGCAGTGCTCTGACCAGGCTAGGCTGGAAGTCAGGGGCTCCCTGTGAGGGGCTTTGCGGGTGGGGACGCTTTGCAGAGGGGAGGGATCAGGAGTGCTCAGTGGGGGAGGGCCTGGGAAGGGATTCAATGAAGGGCTTATGGGGCCCTGGGCTGGAGATGGGGTTCTTCAAACATGCTTAGGGGTAATGGTGGGTTTCCTGGGCCTCCCACCCCCAAGAGAACTGAGGACACTTCAGTGCCTCCCTCTTCCATCTTGAATGCCACACTCTGTGGCTTGTCAACTAAGACTGTCAGGGGATTGCATAGGTCTTTCTTCTCTCAGAAGTCAGTGGAGCCCCCATTTCTCCAAAGAGTGCATGAGTGTCTTGGTATAATTTGAGTTCTTGAAGGAAAAAAAAAAAAAGAAGGTATGAGTGCCTGGCTTAGGGATCTGGAGCTCTGGGTTAAGCCTCCTTCAGTTCTTCACCAGCCCCGTGGCTTGGGTAAGCCACTTCACCTCTCCCAGCCTTGCTTTCATCATCTATAAAACAGCAGCACTGTGGGGAGATTGACTGCTGTGTGAATCACAGCTCAGCCTCCGTCAGCTGCTGTTAGCACTGTGTCTTCAGACAAATTCACCTCTTCGGTTTGCTTGCAGAGTTTTTGTCGAGAGTTTTCAATCTTTCACTTCCAGATGAGTATTGCATTTACTTTTACCGGGTGCAGAGTCTAACAGCAGCAGCAGCAACTGTGAAAAATCGAAGCAAAAGGGACAAAGTCTCATTTCGTCATTAAGAGGGATTAACATTACACCGTGAGGTGGGCTGGGGCTCAGAGGAAGTCACCATTCTCACTGCTGTCAGAAAAATGAAATGGGATAAAGAGGGTTTTGTGATCCGCGAAGGCTACCAGGACAGATGTAAGGATTAATCAACCCCTGGGTAGGAAGCCAGATGGTGGCTTTTTCAGACTTGACAACTGGTGGCATCTCCCGCCCTCAGGGTGGGACACTTGATTGGGCCCTGTCCAGCTCCAGGACCAGGTGGGCCTGGAGGGGCCTTTCCTCCAGGGACAAGGAAGTGGCATACATCATCCAGAGTTCCCAAAGTGGTGATTCCGTTTACCCTGCTGTGTTTGAGTCTTTTGTCCTCCTGGTTGAGACGGGAGGAATGATGGTGGGTGAGGAATTCGGGAGAGCCACTTTCATCCCTCCTTTTACAGTGAGCTTGGTCCAGTCCCACTCGTCCAGGAGTGTTCTGCCCCTCCCCACCTCGGGGGCCAGGAGGAAAAGGACACGATATGGCTTTAATTTTAGGATTGAGGTAGAACTTTAATAAATTTCAAGGTTCAGTGTTAGAGCCTTCAAGTGTTGCAGTTTCACGGCAGTGGCTGGATGTTCCCATCATGCCCTTGAATTCTCTGAATGTGATTCGCACTATTGTCCCCACTACTCCATTGCCACCACCACCGCCACTTCCACTATTGTAGAGTCTCAGCTCACGAGGTGGGGAGCATCAGACATAAAAATAAGCGTGTTTAAACTGGGTGTCGGAGTCCAGCAATTAAGGACAAGGATTCTAGAGCCAGACTGCCCAAGTTCAAATCCAGATGTGACCGTTTACTGCCTGTGTGATCTTGGGCAAATTACGTAATCCTATTGTGCCTCAGCTTTCACATTTGTAAAGTGAGGGTAACAATAATAGTTCCTGCCTCTTAAATGTGTTGTAATGATTAAATAATACCTTCATAGATGTAAAGCCTTTCAAGCCGTGTCTGGCACAAAGTAAACGCTGTATAAGTGTTAACTATTTGTATCTCTGAAAATCCTCCAGGATACTGCTTCACTGGAGACTGACATACTATTTCTCTCTCTCTCTCTCTCTCTCTCTCTTTTTTTTTTTTTGAGACAGAGTTTCACTCTTGTTGCCCAGGCTGGAGTGCAATGGAGCAATCTCAGCTTATTGCAACCTCTGCCTCTCAGGTGAAAGTGATTTTTGTGCCTCAGCCTCCCAAGTAGCTGGGATTACAGGCATGTGCCACCACACCTGGCTAATTTTTGTATTATTAGTAGAGACGGGTTTCTCCATGTTGGCCGGTCTGGTCTCGAACTCCCAACCTCAAGTGGATCACTTACAGGCAAGAGCCACCACGCTGGTCCCGGCATACTGTTTCTCAACAAGTCTGACACAGCCAAGGTTTCCAGCTGTTAAGAAAGGTCACTGTTTCTTGAGTTGAGCCCCAGAAAAGGCACTTGGCTTGGGCCGAGGTGCCATATTGTATGATGAATATGTGTCTTGATCGATAATGTTGTCCTCCGTTCACTGGGGTGGTATCCCATCTCCCGCTTCACTTCTGGGCAGAATCCCCAGCACATTTTTACTTATCTCTATCTGCCTCTCTGCTGATTAGAGCCGGATGGAGTTGAACACAGCCTACTGCTGTCACATGCATTCTGCTGCTGTGGTTGGGCACTGCCACTTCCAACCATTTACTGGGAGTCACTCTGTGCCAGCCTCCATGCAAACCACCTAAAAAGAGTGGTCTTATTTAGTCCTTAACAACTCTGTGAAGTTATTATTTTTTTTTTTTAGACTGAGTCTCACTCTGTTCCCAGGCTGTTGTGCTGTGGCGTAATCTGGGCTCAATGGTACCTGCACCTCCCAGGTTCAAGCGATTCTCCTGCCTCAGCCTCCAAAGTAGCTGGGACTACAGGCACCTGCCCTACCCCCCCACCACCGTGCCTGGCTAATTTTTGTATTTTTAGTAGAGACGGGTTTCACCATGTTGGCCAGGCTGGACTGGAACTCCTGACCTCAGGTGATCCGCCCACCTCAGCCTTCCAAAGTGCTGGGATTATAGGCATGAGGGCAGAAAAACTGAGGCTCAGAGAAGTAACTTGTCGTGTCCACATAGCTAGGAAGTAGAGGAACCAGGTCCAAACCTGTGATTTTTGGCCCCCAAAGCTGGTGCTCTTCACCACGGGTTTGCACACAGCAGTCTTCTCAACTGTGTTGTTTTTTTAGCCCAAGGGCAGTGTCTCACCCATCTTTCCAGCACACACAGGCCTTGCCTCATGAACCTGGCACTTGGCACATATGAGTTTAATATGATAAAATGACTCTGGCATGTCTGAACTTCCTTCCAGGATATGTCCACTTTCCAGAGCTTTCTAATTTGTGTTTTTCATACTGTGTTCAAGCCCTTGTATGAGGAAGCCCAGCCCTGTCTGGGTTTCCTCCCTGGTGACTCAAGGGCACGTAGCAGCGCAGGAGACTCAGGGAGGAGGGTGTGGAGGGAGGGCCATCCACCCAGACAGACGTCGGCTTGGTCTCTCACTCCCAGTCATCAGCTCAGAGGCTCTTGGTGTTCTGGTGGCTGGCACTTGGATAAGGGCAAAGACTCTCATTCTTTTTCTTTTTGGTGTTAAAACAATTGATATATCATGGCTGACTCTGGGCATGCTGCCTACGAATTAGCCCTGCTCTGGAGGGAGCAGTACTGGTCATTAAAGATTGCAGTCTAACACTACCAGCTCACCAAAGAATTAAAAAAGATTCATATATCACAGATGCACATATTTTTGGGGTACGTGTAATATTTTGATACGTATATATAATGTGTAATGATCAAATCAGAGTAATTGGAATATTCATAACCTCAAATACTTATATTTTGCATTGGAAACAGTGCAATTCTTCTCTTCTATTTTCACATTTACAATAAATTATTGTTAATATAATTTCCCTATTGTATTATCTAGTATTATCAAATACTAGAACTTAGTATCTAGAACTTATCAAATACTAGAACATATCCCTTCTATATAACTGTATTCTGGTCTCGTTTTTTGTTTTTTTTTTGAGATAGGGTTTTGCTCTTTTTGCCCAGGCTGGAGTGTAATGCCACGATCTCAGCTCACTGCAACCTCCACCTCCCAGATTCAAGCAATTCTCCCACCTCAGCCTCCTGAGTAGCTGGGATTACAGGCATGCACTACCATGCCAGGCTAATTTTGTATTTTTATTAGAGACGGGGTTTCTCCATGTTGGTCAGGCTGGTCTCAAACTCCCAACCTCAGGTGATCCACCCACCTTGGCCTCCTAAAGTGCTGGGATTACAGGTGTAAGCCACTGCCCCGGCCTGTATTCTGTATTCCTTCTATGTAACCAATTTATTTTCATTCCCTTCTCCCTCTCCCCTTCCCAGCCTCTGGTAAGACCCCCATTCTTTAGATGAGATTTACTTGCTCCTCGCTCCTATTTCAGAGACAGAGAAGAAGACAATGGCCTCGATAAGGCATACACAAGA